>JAWWEW010000131.1:104441-116035 GCA_035583185.1 Anabacerthia variegaticeps
CTCCCGCCGGGCGCGGGCGGGCAGGGCGAGGAGGAGGAGGAGGAGGAGGAAGGACGGGCTCATGCTGCCTGCGGGCGGGAGGAGGGAGGGCGGGCGCCGCATCTCGCTCTTCTCCGAGCCCCGGCGGGGGGAACCGGGCACGGGGGGGAGCCGGGCCGCCCCTCCCCGCTATTTATAACCGGGCGGCGGCCCCGCACCTGTGCCCGGCCCCGCCAGCTCCCCCCCCGTCCCGTACCCGCGGCAGATGCGGGGCTCGAGGGCGCATCCATCTGGGAATTAAGTTGTCCGCCTCGCCGGGACGGGGCTGCGGGACCCTGGGGACAGAGTCGGGTTGCAGCCCCCCGGCCGGGGTTCGGGCTGTGACACGGCAGCTGCACGCTCAGCCCGGCCTCGGGCGGGGGGCTCGGGAGTGGGGCTGGGGGCAGCCCCCCAAGCCGCTATCCATCCCGCATGGGGCAGGCGAGCCACGCTCAGCCCCCTTAGGGCAGACCTTGTCGGGGGCAGCGGATGCGGGTCCCCATCACGAACCCCCTGACAGCATCTCAGCCTTGCGGGGAAGCTCCGACCCCTGTCTGTGCACAACGTTCGCCGCGGTTCCCAGGCAGGGAGTACACGGCCCCCGACCTTCTGCGCGGTGACCCCCACATGTGCCAGCTGCCCCCCAGCACCGACGGCCGTATTTCTTCCCAGTTACAAAGACAGCTCTGCCACACAGCACTGCGGCGCAGGAGGGGACCCCACGGCAACAGCCCATCCATTACCCCGGCATAGCTCCGCAGGGATTCTGCTTTGCTCAGCTCCCAGAGCCACTGGGAAAACCTCACTTCTACAAAATCTGAAGAGGGCCAAACCCACCCTGCTCATCCTGCAGTCCAAACTCTGCATCTCTGTGCCCTCACTGCTCTTGCCAACCTGCCTTCTCCCCTAGAGCCCACCTAGGAACCACTTCTCAGCCATTCCCAGGAGTGGCTCTGGCCAGCAGGCTCGGCCAGGCCACGCGTCCAGGGATCGGGTTCAGCAGGAAGGAGGCAGAGCGGGTGGCATGCCAGAGAGTGACCTTCGCATTCCGAGGAAGCTGAAGGTGGGGGGCACACGGAGGGACACACACTGAAGGGGCCATATCCTGCCTGGCTGACACCTGGCACAGCTTGGTGCAAGCAGAGATGATCTCACAGGATTGCTGCAATTTCAAACCATTTCTCAGCACATATATATATCCACAGAGCTATACGCACACACATTATATATAGACATGTATATTTAGACAGCCCTATATATAGATGCACATACCTGGAGGAGGGTCAGGGAACTCAAATCTTGTTTACTTCTTCTCCCAGCTGTAGTGGTTGGCCTGGCAAAATCCGTGACTTCCACTTAGCCACCTCATCTTGAATTACACACACACGCACTGAGTGTGAATCCAGATCCATGAGCAGGACGAAGACTGCAGGGGTTCTGAAACTTTCCTGTGGAGTTTGTGCTGGACCTTCTGTATCAGCTCAGCTGAGGCATGCAGGGAGGAACAGCCACCTCGATCCAGAATTTCCCCTAGGGCTTCTTGGTGTAGAGGCTACACCTGCCACAGGATCATCCCAGGGCACTTTTTGTTCTCCATCTGGGTCAGGAGACCATAAACAATTTCTGTCACTGTAAGTTAAGGTGAATGCAAAAATGTTTCAAGTTGCCATCCTGAGAGTGACAGGGTACAGCAGCAGCCCAAGGGCAGAAAGGAGGCACCTGCATGTCCTGAGCAGAGGTGCCCACTCAAAGCTGCTCTACCCAAAGTCTCATCAACAAGTCCCCTCTCCCTAATTTTGACCCTTTGGTCCACACGCAGTTTCCACCAGCCTTTCTGGTGCTGCTCTGGCCGCCAAGCATCCTCTGCTAACTCACACTTCTGGACCAGTTTTTCCCCTCCAGTGAAGAATTCCCTGAAAACTCAACCTCCTGTGGGGCGCAGAAATTGGTGAGGCCACCAAGAAGGTGACACCGGCTGGGTGGGCTTGCCCAGGCTGGTCCCCAAGACACGCTGTTGGGGGGAACCCCACTCCGCTGCATGTTTCCAACCCTTTATGGGATTCAAAGAGGCAGCAAAGCCCTTGGGGGTCTGTCATCCACTACACTACACTTTTCCCTGCTTTGAGATGGATATCTTACCTGAGGCAGGGGCTCCTGCCCATCTGCAGGATGCCATCCCCCTCCTCTGCGTGCCCATCATAGTGATGCCCAGCCAGCTGCGCTGCAGAGAAATGACTCACTCAAGTCCCTGTGGTGCATGGCATGTTTTCATCTTCACCATGAAACACTTAGGACTCACAAGCAGTGCTTTGGGCCTGAACTGTATAGCCTTGGATGTTTTAATTTGGACCTATTCATTAGCACAACACATCAATTTCAAATGGTCCAGGTGCTTCTGCAGCGCAACTCAAGAAAAAACCCAAAACCAGACCAAACACGAAGCCTTAGTCTAAATAAATAAGTAGATGTAATAGTCAACTTCCTGGAGTAATTGTGTGTAACTGCCTTTGGCAGTAGCAACCCTCAAACACACTCCAGCAGCTTCAGAAGCCTAATGCTGATGTTATGTTACGTAAATTATTCAGGGCTCTGTTACGGAGAAAACTCAGCAAATGGAGAGGATAAGCTGAGTTTCAAGTGTAAAATTGCCCTTTTGAAGATGAGAAGGGCTCTTCTGAGCCTGTTTGATCTGGGCAGAGCACAGGGCCACACGTCCCACGGCAGGAGCACTCTCCCCTCCCAATGTTAGCCCGGTGTTATTCCGTTACCACTTAAAAATGTGCAAGGTAAAGAGTGAGAAGACGTGGACCCAGCCAGCAGAGCCCTGCTCAGCACACCAAGTGCAGATCCACAGCCCTAGAGTGCCCAAGGAGCCACCACCTCAGGCTGACCCCAGCCTCCAGCAGCCCCAGCCAGTGGTCCCGTGGGGAGACACACCCGCCTTTCAGCACCACTGATTGTTTTTCCTCTCCCAGAGAGATTTGTTCCAGAGCATTAGCAGAGCAATATCGTGCTGCATTCACCCTTTAGGTGGGCTGCTGAGCAACGCTGGGTCCTTGTGCTCATGCAGGCTCGGGCTGTCTCAGGGCTGGCTGCTCCCCAGGGCAACAATCCCCACACCACCTGGAAGAAGCCTCTGCAATGAGGACATGTGGTCTGAAGGAGACTCACCTCAGTAAGATGGCAGTGGCTGGAGCCCAGGTCACTCTGTGAGTCTCTCTGGAGGCGTCCCCACTCCCGCGGCTCAACGAGAGCTGTGGCTGCTCGAGCAGCTCTGCACAAAGCCAAAAGCAGAACGTGTTACCAGGAGGGCGTGCATTAAACCAGGTTAATTTAATTAAGATGATTACCCCGGTCCTGTGGGGAGCCCATGTACAACTCGGTAACATGACTCACAGGCATAAATGCCACTGAGATAACTCAGAAGCCACCTCACCAGCCTGGATAAGGAGATAAAAGGAATTCTAACAAGTGAAAAGCAATGTCTCTTTTAAAAAAAATCCCAGTACAAGCCAGGCATTATCCAGCATTCTGCAGGACAGGACTGTATCTCGCAGAAACTTCCCCTATGCATTTTGCTGTTTCTGTGTATTTGTTTAAAAGCCACCATCAACACCTTCTGTACTGGATAAGGTCTTTTCCCCACTCCAAATGAGACCTTCGCAGCAGGGAAAGTAGAGAAGAAATATTGTACAACTCTTATTATTTTCAAAACTACAGAACTACTTCAGCCTTGCCTTAGACATCCACAGCTGAATGACTCATTTTCAGGAGCCTGTCATTGAAATTAAATCTTGATACCAGATTTTCCAATTTTAACAGATTAGAGGTTAACTACAGATACATACCTTGCAAAGAGGAGCTCAGTCTTCTGAGAACAACAGCATTTATTGGAACATTTACTAGTAGTAGTAGTGTGTCTTCACTGTAGATGGAGCAACCTTACCTTGAGCTCTACAGGGCATAGGGAAGGACCTTTCCAAAGCTGAAGGCTGCCCTTCCTCACTTTCAAGGCTCCTCCACAGCACACTGAGGATGCCCCTTGTAGGTGGGTTTTGGAGGCAGACGCAGCCGTGGGCTCTGGCACAGGCTGGCAGGGGCAGGCCTATCTCACAGAAATGTCCAAGCCGTGTCCCAGTACTGGGTATTCCGGGCTGTGGTGCTGGGACAGGATCCTGCACAGGAGAAAGCTGGCTGATGCCACAGCCCAGCCAGCCTCTGCGCTGAGAAGAGAGATGACACAGCATCAATCACTGACAGGGAAAGACAGTTAAAACAAAAACAAAACAAAAAACCCAAACAAACAAAAAACAAAAACAAAAAACTACCAAAAAAAAAGAAAAAAGAAAAAACACAACCCTGGAGATTCCCTTCCCTGTTTCCCATGCAGCATTGTTGATGGACAAAGGAGCAATATCTGGCAATGGCACTCACACTGCCCTGAGGAGAGCCAGCACAGCTCTGGGGAGTGAGGGACTTGCTGTGGCCAAACCCTGAGTCGAAATGGCCCAAGGGGAATTCTTGTAACCCCCCTTCGTGCAACACCCAACTGCACAGAACCACAGGTGCTGCCTGCCCTTGTTATGCCACGTTCTGCTTGTGCAGAAAGCATCACTTGGGGTTTGATTTATCACTTCAGAGTCTGATATCGGATTCCACCAAAATAAAGTCTAACGTCTTTGATTCAATTTCTTGCCCCTTAGTCCTATACATTTTTTGTACTTACGGAAAGGAACAGCATGAGCTTTGTGTGGCAGTAACAGCACAGGCACCCGCTGCGCCTCACGTAGCCTGTCTTTACAATGGGTTTTAGTGAGCCGTCTGCAGGCAGGGACTCTTCAGCGCACACAGACTCTACGGGAAAACTTCTAGGGCTTAGCACCGTGCCCGCAGAGAGGGTCACAAGGAACAGGGGTAACGCGGGGTGCTGCCGGATGCTGCCAGGGCCCCAGACCTCCGCGCCATAAAGTCTTTGAATTAGATGTAAGAGATGCTGTATGTGCAGAGGTGCTGAGACCCGCAGGTGTGCCCGGGCTCCCGAATACTCCCTCGTGGAAAGCACCAGCTCCCCAACAGCGCCGGGACCGGATAATTTACACCGCCCCGTAAGCCTCCCCGAACGCAGGAAGGACCCAGCCCCAAAGCCGTCCGGGGTCTGCTGGAGAGACGGAGCAGCCGCGGGAGAGGAACCCGGAGCATCCTCCCCGGGGCGGAGCCCGCCGGTCCCCGAGCACTCCTCGGGAAGGAGCCCGCCGGGCCCCCGCGCATCCCGAGCGTCCCCGCTCGCCCCGCGGCGGCCCCACTAGATGGCGGTGCCCGCCCGTCTCTGCTGCCCCCGGCATCCCCGCGGCATCCCCGCAATCCCTGCCCGGCCGCATCCCCCGGGACCCCGACCCAACATACCGGGAGACATCCAAAAGCTTTCCCGAGAAAGGGAAGCAGTGGCGGTGGCAGCGCTTTTAAGGAAAGCTCCCGGGAGTAATTAGTGCCTCGCCCCCGCAATTAGCGGCTGGTGGAGCCATGAGTATTCCTGTCGCAGGGAATGACAGCCCGGGGGCCGCCTCGGCACCTGGCGTGGTTTGGGGGTTAGTGGTACCGTCCCGGGGTCAGTGCGCTGACCGAGCGAACAGCATCGCGGGGGAGGTAGACTGTCCATGGCAGGGACCCCCCTAAGCCCCTCACATCTGCCACGTCCCGCATCTGTGAGGATGGCTAGTGCTGGCTTCCAGCGCTCCTCAGGAGAGCTAAGCAGACTCCAAGTGTGCAGAGTTTTATGCATGTCCTACCTGAGGCTCCAGGCACTTCCCTGGGAGCTGCAAAAGCTTTGCAGCAGGTCCGGGCACTCCATGCAAATCCCAAACCCCTCTGCGGTAGATGCCGATGGTACCCTGACCCCATTTGCAAGACAGCGTGCAGCTTCCACGCTCTGCCAGGGGCTCCAGCCTTGCACAGCTCCAGCTTTGGGATATTTTCCCTGCCAGTGACACATCGAACCATGCACAGCCTCATCCCTGTGACCCCCGGCCCTCCCCAGGGTGATGCCAGCTTAGGTGTGGAAGTGTGTTTCCCCGGGCTGCTGTGTGCCTCAAGGTCCTCCTGGGCGCCCTGAAACACTCAGGACTGGCACCAGATGCACTCACTGCCCGTAGTGCCCATAGGACCAGACTGTACTCCTGTGTCCAGGGGAGTTCCCCTTTCCTGAGCCTTCCCGTATGTCCCTGACTGTGGTGCCATCACCCCAATAATGCACCAGGGCAGAGGTGACCCACCTTTGGCCCCTTCAAGCACTCCCTGTTCCAGGACATCACAGGCTGGGGGCTCCTCTGGGCCCTGTCACCCCACATCGTAGGCTCTGCCACCCCTGGCAAGGTTAGTGGGCAATAAAGGTTCTTGGCAGGGGTAGTGTGGAGCAAGGAGGGGACCTGGGAGGGGTTGGGAAGGAAAAGAAAAAGGGAAAAAGAAGAAAGTGGGAAAGAGAGGAAATAAAGGGGGGGAAATAGGAAAAGAGAATGAGATAGAAAACATAGAAAGACAGAAAAAGAAAGACAGAAAATCAGAAAGAAATAGCAAGACAGGCAAAAAGTAAGAAATTAAACAAAACCAAAACCAGGAAGAGAAGAGGAAAGGAAGGGAAGGGCAGGGTGAAAGAGAGAAATAAAGGGTGGATAAAATGCCAGGCAAAACCAAAGATGCACAAGGAAAGGAGGAACAAACGTCGGAGGGGCCGAAGGAAGGCAGGCGAGCAGGCAGAAGCAGAGAGGAGAGGCAGCGGGGTCTGGGGTCTCTGCTCTTCCGTACAGCCCACCCCGGCCGCGGGCCGAGTTTCCACCCCGTAGACGCAGGGCCATTCCCGTTCCCGCTACCCCTCCCTCCCCTCATTTCCCGCGCATCGATTAACGTCCAGGGGCTTTGAAGAAAATAAAGTCATTTATTGTCAAAGCATCCAACATACCCGGATAAACTATAAAGTTTAATAAATCTTTTCCAGAGGGGCGAGGGGAAAAAAAAAAAAAACAAACCCAAACGGGAAAGGGAAGGTAACACGGAACTACCGAGACTCCATTCCACGGGCACCAGTGACACTCGAGGGGAAGGGGCACGGGCGGCGGGGCCGGGCGGGGGGAGCGCCCGGTGCATGCAGGACCCCGGCCTGCCGCCCGCCGGCCCCGCCGCGCTCTCCCCGCCCTTAGCTTCATATCCAAAATAAAAATTTACCCTGACATAGAATTATTATTACATCTAAACCATAAGTGCTTAATAATTTAAGTAGAAACGTATGACAAATGCATCAATATGTTGCAATATATGACATTTTAAAAAATGTATTTTTAAGTCATTTGATTTTTTTTTCCCTTTTTTCACGGTGCTTCTCTTTTTTCTTTTTATTTTTTTAGCTTCTTTTTTTTTTTTTCCTTCTCTTTCTTCTTCTTCTTCTTCTTCTCTTCTTCCTCCTCCTCTCCCTCTGCCCTCCCCGCCCCTCCCCGGACAGTGGAAACGCGTGCATCGAAGGGGAAGGGCTGGAGCGGCGGGCGGCGGGGGTCCCGGGCGAGCGCCCGGAGCCAGGGGGTGTCCCCGCTAGTTGTGGGAGGTCATGTGGCGGGAGAGGTGGTGGCGCTCGCGGAAGGACTCATTGCAGATAGGGCACTTGAGCTTCTCCTCGCGGCGGCGCTTGACGAGGGGCTCCAGCGCGTATTCCTTCTTGTGGTGGGAGCGCATGTGGTAGACCAGGTCCGAGGTCATGCGGAAAGACGCGTTGCACTTGGCGCACCAGTTCTGGGCCGGTAGGCACAGCGAGGTGAACGACGGCGGCAGCAGCGTCAGCGCCGCCGGCAGCTGCAGCTGCAGCGGCCCCGCCGCCGCCGCCGCCACCGCCGCCGCCGCCGAGCTCTTGGGCCAGAAGGCCGTGGTGTAGAGGAAGGGGCTCTGCTTGGGCAGCCCCCCGCCGCCGCCCCCGCCGCCGCCCGCCGCCTCCCCGCCGCCCGGCAGCTTGGCGGCCAGCGCCTCGGCGGTGTACAGGCGGGCGGGGGCGGCGGCGCCGTCGGGGCAGGGCTCGCCCAGCCCGCCCAGCTTCGGGCCCAGCACCAGCGGCGGCACGTGCGGGAAGGAGCGGGCGGGCTGCGAGAAGGCGCTTTTCCGCTCCTCGGCCCCGCCGCCGCCGGGCCCGGCCCCGAGCTGCGGCACTGTGCTGAAGGCGCTGCCCCGCGCCGGGCTGCCGCCGTCCAGGCGAGCGGCCAGCGGGCCCCCCGCGCCGCCGCGGGGGCACAGCCCCGGCTCCGAGCCGCCCGCCCCCGGGGAGCCGCGCTCCGGGCCCTCCTCGGGGCCGCCGTCGGGCTCGGGGCCGCGGGCCGCCTTCTTCACCTCCACGAAGGCGCTGCGCTTGGCCTCTCCGGTCTCCGGGCTGGGCGGCGCGAAGAGGCGGCCGCCCTCCTCCAGCCCGCAGTAGGAGCCGGCGGCGCGGTACTGCTGCTGCGGGGCGCAGCCCGGCTCCTCCTTGGGCGCCGCCGGCAGCCCCGGCCGCTCCGCCGGGAAGCGGCCCCGCGCCGCGCCGGGACCGCGATCCTCCTCCTCCGGGAACCGCCGCTTCGCCTTCCCGGCTGCCGCCTCGGGGCCGCCCTCGGGGGGCGCCGGCCGCCCCGGGGACCCGCCGCGCCCGCCGCGGGAATTCTCCAGCTCCCGCGCCAGGTTGTGGAAGTCCGTGGAGGGCTTGGTGCTGGCGGCGGGGCCGCCGTCGGGACCGGGAAAGGGGTGGTGAGGCGGCCCGCCGGGCTTTCCGAACTTGCCGGGCTCCTGCTCCTTGCCGGCGCCGTCCTTGCCGCCGGCGGCCTCGGCGGCGGGGCCGGTGTCGGGGCCGTGCAGCCTCTTGGGGCAGCGGAACCGGAGGTGTGCGGCGAAGGGCAGCTCGAACTGGAAGCGCTGGCTGCACTCGGGGCAGGCGAAGGGCGGCGAGCCTGCGGCGGGAGGGAGCACAGTCAGCCTGGCCCGCTGACGGGGTATCCCCCGGGAGTCTGGGGAACAGGGGCGCGGGGTCCCCGAAGGTGACCGCCGAGCTCGATCCCGCCGGCGGCGGGAATCCCCCTCCCTCCTCCCGCCCGGGACACCCACCGTTAGTGCGGGCAGGGGCCCGGGCCGGGCCAAGCAGCAGCAGCTCGGTGAGCTCCTTCCCGTACCACACCAGCAGCTCCTCGTCCTTAGCGATGCGGCGCAGGGAGCGGTAGAAGAGCTGCCCGCTCTTGATGTAGGCCTCCAGGTTCTGCTCCTCCCGCTCCCGCGCCGACTGCACCAGCCGCAGCCACATCAGCCCCTCCGACGAGCCGTTCGCCGCCGACGTGTCCACCTGAAACCCCGCGTTAATCCACCGGACCGACAGACCGACACCGACCGACCGACCGACCGACCGACGGGCGGGACAGGGCCGGGCAGCAGCAGGAGCGGCGGCGGCGCGGTTCTGCCCTCGGGGGCAGCCTCCGGCGGCGGGGGGTCCCCCGGCCGAGCTGCGCTCCGCGGCAGGGACGCGCTCGGGCACCGGCCGACGCGGCGAGCGGCTGAGCCCGGAGACGAGCGGCTCTTACCCGGAATATGTAGGGGACGGTGCGCTTGTCGGTGGACTTGAGGGCGATAAAGGCGATGCTGTCGTAGAGGGACGTGTGGCTCAGGACGCACGGGCCGAAAATGGCATTTTCCGGGATGTCGCAGGTGGTGTAAACGCTAGTGAAAATGTCAGTCAAGCACTGCTGGACCGTCTTGGCGTCCCCGTCCCATATTCCCCGCTGGACGCCGGCGTCCTCCATCCCTGCGGGCGGAGAGAGGGGCAGAGCAGGGCCGTTACCGCGGCGGGTCCCGCTCAGCGGTGCACCAGGATGCGCCGGAAAACAAATTAAAATGGAATTGTTAAATTTAAAAATCAGGGGGGAAAAAAACTCCAAAAATTAAAAAGAAAAAGAAAGAAAAAAAATGAGGCAGCTTCTCCGGTCTAAAAACCCCGAAACAAACAAAAAATAAAAAAGACCAAAACAAAAATAAAGCCGGCGAGAAGCTGCGAGCGGAGGCAAGGTGCGGGGACGCCGCCGGGAGGGTTTATTTTTTCCAGCGATCGCGGCGGAGCCGGCTCCGGGCAGCGACCCGGGAGTCCCACCGGCCGGGTCCTGTCCCGGGCGGGCGCCGGCACCGAACGGCGGCGGGTCTCCCGCAAGCCCCGGAGCCGGGAGAGCGGGTGGGTTCCAGTGGCTTGTCATTGTCGCCGATTGCGTGTCAGCTCACCTCCCGCTCAGCGCGACAAGGGGAACGTATGGCTGCTCATTACCATAATCCAGCACTTTCCCTCCGAGACTTTAATTAAAAGCAGCAAGCAGAGGTAATTATTTTTACCTCGACACGCTTATTTATGGTGCAGGGTGAGCCCGGGCTGCCGTGCGGTACGAGGGGAGGGATGCGGGCGGCGGGCAGCTGGCGGGGCGCGGACAGCGGGCAGGGCGCGGGGCCGGCGGTGCCGAGACCGGGGAGGGAGCATCGTGCCCGGCTGCGGTACCCTCGCCCTTCCCGACCCGATTATCGCAAGGCTACCTCCCCCCGCCCCATCTGCCATCGAAATCCGTCATTTGGGACTGGCTCGGGAAAAGACCGGCGCTCCTCCCGGAGAGCCTGCTGACGGCCGCCGCCGCTCCCCCCCCGATTTCGGGGTACAACCGGATCCCCGCTACCCCGGGCACTTCGCCCCCGGGAGCCACGGCGGGGGGTCCCGGCCCCAACCCGGGAACGGGGGCCGCGGAGAGGACGCTCTGGCTGCCTCCCCGCCTCCCTCCCCGTTCCGCCGCTGCCCGGCGCATCCCTTCCCCGAAGGGATGATTTCGCCAAACGAAACCACCGGCACCGAGCGGCCCCCGCCGAACTTTCCCCTCGGCGCCGGCGGGCCCCGTACGGCTCCCCGCGGCGCCGCATCCCTCCGGTTCCCCGGGCCGCCCCCGGCCCGGCGGCGCTGCCTCCCTCGGCCGTCCTTTGTCCGGGCCGGGCGGCTCCGGGGCCGCTCCCGGAGGCTCCGCCGCCGGGCTCCGCAGCTCGGGCAGGGCCCCGCACCCCGGGCAGGGCCGCCGGCAGCACAGCCATCCCCGGCATTGTTCCTGCTCCGGGGCGGCGAGGCGCGGGGGCCGGCGGGGCCCCTCCGCCAGTACTCACCAGGGACGGTGGGGTTAATCCTAGCCCCGACAGTGGCACAAAGGAGGCTACAGGCTGGCTGCCCCGGGCTCTCAGCGCCGCTCCATGCCGGGCCGGGCCGGGCGGGCGGCAGAGCGGGAGGCGCGCGGTGCAGACGGACCCGGTGCAGTGCGGGGCTGGCACGCAGACACACACTTTTTGTTTGCTGCACATAATCTGCCCAATGACGCGTGACAGCCCACGTCCCTCCCGTTAACCCCTTCGGGGCTGCCCGCTCGCCGCCCGCCCGCCCCTCACCTGGCCCCGGCGCCACTGGGCACCTGCGGGGAAGGTGATGGGGAACACGGGGCGCGCCCCCCCACCGACTCTCTCCCGGGGCAGCGGGTGGGTTTGGGGCCGTCGCTCCGCGCCGGCCCGGCGGGGGTGTG
>JAWWEW010000131.1:116135-138876 GCA_035583185.1 Anabacerthia variegaticeps
GGGGGGGTGGGGGGGGGGGAGGGGGGGGGGCCCGACGGCCGCTCCGCCCGGCGCCGGGATCCCGGCGGCGCCCGCCCGCGCTGCCCCCGCACCTGCCGGGTAGGCGCATCGCGGACACGCAGTAAAAACCCTACTCGGCGGGACGGAAGCGGGCGAGGATGCCCGTGGCTCGGTCCGCGGAGCGGCTCTTCCGCGCTGCCGGCGCCCGGCGAGGCCCGGCGTGCGGGGTAGCGGCAGCGGGAAGCCTCCCGCTCCCCGCCGGAGCCGGCCCCGCGCCGCAGCGGGAAGGGGGACGCCCGGCCGGAGCCCCCTGCCCATTCTTCGCCGTTCCGGGATGTGGGGGCGGCCGCGGGCTCGCACCCCCGCACACGCGTGGCTCCCGCATTCACCGACACGCGCGCAGATTCCGGGAACAGGAGCATCTGCAGACTCTCTGTGCCGAGATAAGGGGCTCCCCGCATGGAAAGTGTTTACCGGTCCCTCCCTTTTCGCCGTCATTTCAGGAACAAAACAGATTAAAAAAAATAAAATAGAATTTAAAGCCCTTCTTTAAACTAAACAAAAGGAGAGACAAAGCGTTTTCCAGGGGCAAACAGAACGGGGTTTGCAATCAGAGAGTGGGCTGATGCTTGGCTTTCAAATTCACTTATCCTCCCCATAATTACGATTTTCCTTGCATTAGGATTAAAGGCTGCATATAATATGCTTTCAACATTTATCTTATTAATTCGACAAAACGCAGCGTCTCCTAAAACGGAGATTGTCATAACATTAAAAATATGGGAGTCTAAAAATTTGAATCTCAATTCCTGCTTCAAATGTGGGGTTTTTTTCCCATTCCTGGTTTTGGGTTTTTTTGTTTGTTGAGGGGTTTTTTTCCTTTTATTTTCTTTTTTTTTCCCCCTTTTTTTAAGGCTGCAGCTCTGGCTGCGAGACATAAATTGTCCGAATGACTGTCATTAGTGGAGGGGAAAGAAAACCTACACGTTATTTTTATTCGCGAGAATTTTGAGGGATACCACGGCACATAAACGACCTCAAAATTGCATCAGCATAATCTCAGCTACAGAAATTCCCCGGGACTCGAAAGGACGGCGGCGGTATTTCCGAGCGTTTATCCAGCCTCGGACGCCATCCTAAAACTGGATCCCAAGGAACGGCGTCCCTCGTCCCGCAGAACAGCACTGGAATGGACGGGAGCTCTTTCCTTTGGAGTTCCTGCTGCGGGGTACTCCGGCCGCGAGCGCCCACCACAAACCCCGCAAAGCCCGGCGCCCTACAGAACCCGCTGCCGGCGGCGCTCCCTCGGCCTCACCAAAAAGCCGTGCCGGGATTTTTGGGGGGCACGGCCCAGGTGCGCCGGGCCCGATCCAGCCCCGGCCGCGCTGCCAGCGGGTGCGGTGTCACCCTGCGCGGCCGTACGATCGCTGCCCGCCGCCGCCCGGCTGCCGCACGCTCCTATCTCCGTACATCCGTGCGTTTTCTATCCACTTATTCTTCCAGAAAACCTCCCACGGAGAGCTAAGGGCGCCCCGGGCTGAGGAGCTCCGGCCGCCTTCCCAAAGACCCCCGTAGCCATCAGCCTGCCGCTGCTCCCTGCCGCTCTCAGCCCCTCAAAAACGCAGCCCCGGCCCCGCCGAGCCCCTGGCGACGGCACCGGCACGGCACAAGCGGTTCCTGGGCAAGGGGAGGCCCCGGGAGCAGCCGGGCAGGACCGGGACGTGGGCTCAGAAAGAGTCAGGCTGGAGAACCTAATTCCCGCGGACACACGGCATCCAGCTCCAGCGGGGCAGCCCAGGGTCTGCTGCTCCCCGGCTAGGACCCTGGAGAGGGCTCAGGTGGCTCCAGGGGCAGAGTGGCCGGTGGAGTGGGGGTCCTTGGACACCATAATCACTGACCATTATGATAACCCTCTTCTGTCCACTGTGAATTACCGTGGGGATGGCTGCAAGGGACAGAACACCTGCTCCTCAGGGGTGTCAGTCTTCTCTTTCCTCCCTGGACTTCTCCCAGGAAAGCGAGGGGAAAGGGACCAAGGAGGCTGCTCAACCTGTGGTCAGAAACACTACTGCATCCCTTGGGAAATGCTTCCTGAGTTGTGACATGCACCAGGCCTACGGATGTGTGGTTACTCCTGTGAGGAGACACATACACAGCTGAGAGTCAGCTCCAGGTGACTGATGTAAAGTCACCCGTAAAATAAAATCACTCAGAGAATACACAAGTTCCCAGAAGTGCACAAGCCCAGTCACACTTGTTCCCACGGTGGCAGGGGACCATGGGGAGGGGGCATGAAGGGATGCCCAAAGCTGCCTTCATGCCCTCTCTACCTGCTGCTGCCGGAGGCAGGGCCAGCTGTGGTCCCAGGAGGAGCACACCAGGTGGAATGGAAAAGCCGCTCAAAACCAAACACAGAGCCACAAGCTTTCCTGGAGCCTGGAGGAATGCAGACAGAACAGTTCCCTTCCCCGGAGACTGACAGGCCTCTGTAGTGGAAATAAATCGGGGCCGCAGCTGAACGACAAACCATTCTTTCTGCATGTCACCAGGCTCCTGGATGGCGCCTTTCCTGGGGAAGCCCTGTGCTGGGGTGCCAGTGGCATCACCACCACGCTGCACACCAGTACACAGCATACAGAGCAGCAGTGCTTCTCCCACCAGTAATCCTGCCAAGCAACACAGGGATCCTGCTGGGAATCCTCAGCCCCACAACCAGCTGGATATGCCTTTACAACAAGCCCTCACCAGGGCTGAGGCATGCCAGCAATGTCCTGTTCTGTTTCCAGCTCAGCTCCCAAACACGCCTGTGGTCCCTGTCCTTTCCTATTCCCTTTGACCCTTCAGCCGCACCTCTCTGATGTGGTGCCCGGGACTCCAAGGTAAAGTCACCACCATGCCACAAAACCACAAATCCCTAAAAAGGGCCAGACACCAGCTTCAGCTATGGCTCACCCCAAGAAGAAAATGCTCCTGCTCCCCAGAAACCCCAGTGAGACCCTGCTTTCTCACAATTCAGAGACACCATAGGCACCTTGACTGATTCTTCAGCTCTGATAATGCTCTAACTACTCCTATACTTCCTTCAGAGCAAGTGCAGAGTCCAGTGAGAAATATTAATCTGTATATTCACCAAGAGGGTCACAGAAATTTTTTTATAGTTCACCAAACCCCAGACACAGGTGGCTGGTGAAACAGTGCATATACAGCCCTATATCACTGCTGACTCAAAATTATTTTCTCAGCAATGGCTTTCTGCTTCTCCTCCTTACTTGGCCTGACAGCAGCACCAAGGTTTAAAACCTGGAAAGCTTTCACCTAGCTTCACCTTCCTTCAAGTGTTTAACAGTGTGACAGAGGATGTGATAGGCTACAAGGGAAAAGAAAGGGAGAGAAAGGGAAGGGGGGAACCCCTGCAGGACTGAAATCTGCTTCTGCCTCCTGTACACCCTCGGGCCTTTATGTCCCCGTGTGCCATCACCAGCATCCCATGCTGGGGCAGAGTCCACCCCATTGCATGGTCCTTGGTCATGCGTTGGCATGAGGCCAGGCAGAAACCACGAGCCGATGGGACACGCTGCAGCTGGGGGACAGTGAGGAGGGCTGATCCCAGGGGACAGTCCCACAGTCCCCCGCGCAGAACTGCCCAGCATGGGGTGCGGTGGGGCCAGGTAGTGCTGGGCTCCCTCTGGTTCAGGAGACCTGAGCTCGGCAAAGGACAATGGCCTGGATGTCTCTCTGGTGGCCACACAGCCTCTGTGCTGTCGGTTCTGTGAGGATGTCACTCACAACTCCCCACCGGACCCTGGGTGGCCACTCTCTGAGTTCAACATGGACAAGCCTTGGCAGGAACCGGCTTCCCAGGCTGATCCAACCATCAGGTGGATGTTCCCCATCTGGGGATGGTGTTTTCCAGCACTGCCTGGAGGCTGTAAAGGCCTTGGATGCTCCAGTGAGTGACAGTCCCTAAAGTTTGCAGAGGTTTGCTAAACCCTGGTGCAGAGGGGGTGGGGAAAGCAATGAAAGGACAGACAGACGGGGCCGGGGGGAGGGAAGAAAAAAAAGATGCTGAGGATTTCAGATCCGGCTCTGCCACAGCAACTTGACGTGGGGTGTGTGAAGGAGCCTGAAACTTAAAAAGATTTATTTTCTCTAGTCATAAATCTCATCCCGTTGTTCCTCTGACCAACCAAGCATGATAAAGTCCTTTTCCATAAAGTATTCAGTATTAAAGCCACAAAGCTCACCCAATCAGTAGCCATCTGCTTCTCCCATAACTGCTGCTCCAGAAGCAGGGAAAAGCAGCCAGAAGAGAAAGGGCACCACTGTTACGGCTCCGGGACAAATGAGGAGGCACTGAATAGCAGCCGAAACCTTTGGTTTGCCTTGTATATCTGTATCTATAGAGACAGAGGAAGAAAGGAAGCATTATATTGATACAACAATTGTAAAACAAAAAAAGGAAGAGGCATCTAAAGGGCAATACAGCGGGCATCAGAGGGCCCCGCAGGGAGGGATGCTCGCAGCTTCGTACAGACCTTTAATTGCTTTGCAATTGAAAGATAAAGAGGCCGAGGAAAAAAACGGGGAGAGCGGCAAAGCGACCTGCGTTACACGATGCACGGGCGCCCGAGCTCACGCAGCCAGCGAGCCGGAGCATTCCTGGTTGGGGTACGATATCCCCGGGACCGACCCCCCCGCGACCTCCGGCCGCATCCCGGCCCGGCCACGCCGCGCTGAACTTGTTTTCCAGCCGTCCGGGAGGGAAAGACCCCCCGGCGCTCTCCCAGAGGTCGCCGTCATGAAGGACGCCTCTCGCAGCCTCCAGGCTCCCCGGGCTGCCCCCCGGAGGGCGTTTGGGGCGACCCTTCCTCCAGCGCGGGGGACTCACCGCACCCCCGTCCGCGCCGCTCCCGGGCGTACAGAAAGAAACACCAGCGGTGTCACTGCAGAAGGGACGCGGGGAGGGGGCGGCGGGAGGGTGCTGGACCAAGAGGTGCAAGAGCCCCGGGGGGTTGTAGGAGTCCCCGACGGGCAGCGCCCACTGGAGCGCGGCCCCCGCCCCTTCCTGCGCTCCTGCCCGCCGGGCAATTAGCGGCTCAATGACCGAGTTAGCCGGTCTCCTGAGAGTCGGGTGTTCGATCGGAGACCCCACCGCACGGCTTGGGGCGTGGACATCGCCCCCAAGCCGCGGGGACACGGACAGGGAGCCACGGAGACCGGGCGGGATTAGCGGCGGCGGGCCGGGATTAGCGGCCGCCCGCGCTGCTGCCGCTCTCCAGGATTACGGCGGGATTAGGAGACGGCCCCGTCCCGGCTCCCCCGCTGGGCGGAGTGAGGGGGAGACCCGGGAGCTCAGAGGGGTTTGGGGTGCCGGGAGGGCCCGTGTCCTCCTGTCCCCACGCTCTGCCCGGCGCATGCTGCTTCCCTCCGATGGAGGGCAGGAGAGGAAAGACGAAGCCCAGGATGCTGCCGACGGCGAGATGCAGGTACCAGGCACCTGCCCGCAGCCATCCCGGTTCCCGGGGGCGACTGAGACCCCCATCCCCAGGCACGGCGGGAGGCCAGAGAGACCAGCGGGAGTCGGAGCTGGAAGTACAGGGGACAAAAGAAAAAGGATGGTGGGCTTTCCATTTAAGAACCCCTGGCACGGGAGGGAAAGCAACACAAATATTATTTATGCACCAATAAAACCAGGGGCGAGGAGCGAGAGACACGGATGCACTTTCCTCTCTCCTGCAGGTTTGGTTTCTCTTGCAGAGCACGAGTGGGACTGAATGCTACATGGAAAGCACAAGACATTCTATGGTTTTTCCCAAGCACCGTTGTGTCCAGCAGCCCTGTATTATGTCAAAAATCTGGCATGGCAGGCAGTGGCACATCTGCTAGGTGTGGATGACATTCATTAGCCAAGGTTCTCTGCTAAACGGCCTGCCAGAGCCTCAGCAGTGCTGCCCAATGCCAGTCACTCATCTGCTGCCAGCTCAAAGGCAATCCTGCTTCAGGGATGGCTTCTTTCCATGCTGGCAGGAGAAACAGAGGAAACAATGCATTTAGATGTTTGGGATGTGAGCAGGGTTGCACATGGGAGCAGCAAGCAGATGTAGGAGGAGAGGAGATGAAGTTGTGAAGTGTCATTTAATAATTGCAGCACACGGGAGATGTGCTGGTGAGCTGAGGTTTGGGAGGGGAAAGCATGAACCCCTTTCCAAACTGCGGCGCTGACAGCAGCGGATGCTTTTTGGAAAGGAAAGGTAATGAGGCTAATGCAGCAAATGGCCTCCTTGTGCCCATGTGAAGGACACACAGACCAGCACGGGGAGACTCATGCCAGGGCAGCTGGGAAAACCTCCCAGGCCAGGGAAAGTTGCTGCGCTGACCTCCTTGATGGTCAGCCTGGCTCAGGTGTCCTTCCCCTCTGGGGGTCTACCTGCTGCAGCCTGGACAGCAGCCCTGCTTGTGACGTAGTGGGCTCAGTGCTGGTCCTGACAGCTTGGTTCGCAGCCCAGAGGGGCAGCTGCACAGCCAGGGCAGGTGGGGCACTCACCGCGCTCTTTTGTGAGTGATGTGGTAGCCAGAGGTGGAGGAAAGGAACACCTGCTTAGCACTGATGTGAACATCAATCTCTGGGAAGAGAGGCTCGATTTTCCTCTGCTCAGAGGCCCTGTGAAGGTCCTTGTTCCTACAAAGGAATTAAAACACCTTGAGATGAGATGGATGCAAATATGTTAATCTTCCCCTCTTACTACTTTTTTAAATTTATAACCACCTAATCAGATTTAAATTTGAGCCACTATTTAGTTTCAAGTGAACCTGGGAAGCAACCTCAAATAAGTGCTCAGTGAAAGCTCTCGCTCTCCTCAGCCCTGCCTTCCCTCAGCTTCCACTCCGACTTCTATTTCTGTTTACATCCATTCACTTAAGTAGCGGTTCATAAAATGTGTGAGGTGCTACCTACACATGCACGCAGCCTTTGCCTCACAGATAAGTCTTGTGACAGCTTCAGTATCTTAAATCTTCCACTACTTTTGTTCACGCCGTGAAAGATCACTAGCAGTTCGCCGTGCCTTTCCCGCTTCTTTCAGCCAGGCAGGGAATTATAGGCTTCTCCCCAGCACTGGTCTCTCTGCAATGACCCACCCTATTAAATCCCCACGTACCTTCCTGAAGCCCCACAAAAGCCCCACAGCCATGTGTGCCCCCCAGGCTGGCATGCTGTTCTGCGGTGGTGCCCATCTCCGACACCACACGTGCTCTGCCCAAGGCTGATGGGACACTCTTCCCACAGGCAGTGGCTCCCCCGACATCCCCTGCCCAGCCATCTGCGGCACAGCTCAGCTGTGAGCCTTTTCCTTCTGCTCCCGCCTCCCCGGGAAGTCTTTCTGCTCCGGCTGCATTCTGGGCTGAACCTTATACACCTTCTGTTTCTGCACTGAATTTGTCTCTGTTCTGGGTACTTGGTTGCCCTCAATCAACTAATGTCTGCAAATTATATTTCTCCAATTTCCTACTTTTCATGGTTTGATACTTGCTGTACCACACACACCAATACACTTCTGGCAGAGACTGTGTGAATCCAATAGCTTTCCATCCTCAGACACTGGAACTGGGTGGCTTTAAGAGTGGGAGCCAAATCAAGAGGCAGAGATGTGATGCTTCTCCCCCCCTCTCAAAACATTATACCCTCACTTAAATATGTGAGTAATCCCATTGAATCTACTCTGGTGCTTAAAGTTAAGCCTATTAAGTGTTCACGGGGCAGTGGTCTGCACACAGAGGAGCCAGAAGAGAGGGGGAAAGGGAGAACAAGATGCTGCTCTGAAGGGGAGACATGTTGGTGGCAAACACTTCCCTACTCTCCTTCCCCTCAGGGTCACCTTCTCCTTAGGCAGCCTCTGAGAGCCCCGGCACCAGGTTCCCTTCAGGGTTTGGCACTGTCACTGACATTAGCAATGTGAGGGCAGTAATGGTGAGGGCTGGAAGAACAAAGTGGGGAAAAACTGCTTTAAATACACAAAATAAAAATACGCAGCACTTTTGTGCTGTCAACACAAAAGCCTGAATTAATTTTTTAATTCCAGGGCGGGCTTTGTGGTCACTGTGTTGGAAACTTTATTTCATTTTGTTTTCAAGGTGTTTCTCACACAACTCATTGTGTTCATTGTCACTATTTTCAGACAATGAGGTAGGAGAGAGCGGAGTTATTGCTGCTCCTGTGAGGAGGGTTTTGTAGCAAAGCACTCGTGCATGTGTTTCCTTTGCTCTCCAAGGATTTCAAGCATGTACTTAAATTCAAGCCTAAGTACTTTTTGGAACAGGGAGTGTCTCTTAGAACCGGGAGATGATTCAAAACCTGCACATCCACAGAGCTCTGGCTCTTGACTCTTTGCTTCAAGCACTGGAAAACCTCCTGCCTCAGCTGCACAAAGCCATGTCCCATCCTTTCATGCATTTCTTGGCACGTGCACATTCTAATTCCCAACACCACCCTCTCTTCTCCTTTTCTTAGCTGGCTTTTCTCTGGGTGCAATGCATTATGTTTTCCTCTATCTACTACTCCATACTGCTTGCACAATGTTTTGCATGATCTAATATTCTTTGTTCAAAACTGCAAAGAAATCTAAATAAAGACTATAGCGTGTCGCATCAGTATAGGCATCAGCTAACGTTTTCCACGGCATATGGTACTTCAGAAGCCATATGTACCACTGTTTAGTGATTCTGGCAAAGAGGCACAGAATGGTGAAATCCAACTGCCAGGATTTCTGAAAACAAATATGTAAATGCTCCAGTGCTTTTGTTATTCATAACATACCTCTAACACAGCACATACAATATGCTGTTCATTCTGTAACGAGTATACTACTAAACTATATTTGCCTCATTTCTCATTTTAAAAGATTTTTTTTCTTCTGCATACGATTCCGCCATCCTCTCTATGAAAATCAATTTAAATTGCAATTTAGAAAAGGCATTTGGTCTATTTTCAAGGGATATGCTTTTGGGGTGACTGTGTACCTACAAAAGGATCTTGCATCAGAACAAAGACAGACCTTATCTCAGCAGCTTGAGAGTCCCCGTTCTAACTAGTGGAATGAAAGCAAGGAAGGGAAGTGCGTTTAAACAGATCAGTTGTGCAAAGTGAAGCCTGCTCAGCCAGGAATAACCTCCTGGGGAACACGGGTGGGTTGGCCCCGCTCATAGGCTAATGCAAAGCAAGCAGGCTGACAAAGCTTTTAGGAACAGGCCCTGGGAAACAATAGTTGTGAAGGAAACAGATGATTTCAGACACGTGGTCCAAGGTGCATGGCAGCTACCAAACTCTGACCTGGACTGAGATGGGTCCCGGTGAGCCAGCGTTCTGCCAGTGGCCGGGGACAACGGATTCGGTCCATGGCTGGGGGCTCTCCCCAGAGAGGCCGGCAGCACTGAGGCCCAAGTCACAGGGCAGTGCACAGAGCTCATGTAGCACCTGTACATCACTAAAGGCTTCAGACGCCACTGGCGAAGGCAGGAGCCCTCCTTCCAGAGCCAGCACCGGCATGTAAATAGGAATCAACACCCAATCCCATTAACCATCTCTGGCAGCACTATTCCGGGTGCTCCTCTCATCCGCAGAGAGCCTGTCATCTCCACCCGGGATCTTGCTGTGATGAAGGATTTCAAAATGTTGCTGTTTAACATTCAGCCTCACCATTCACAACAAACATTTAACATTCCTTGTCGCCACCATTGCCTCTGTCTTTCAGCTTATCAGTGTACATGGAGACTGAAATTCTGGGAGTGATCAAACATGTTCACGAGTTGCTCTGCAGCTCTCTCCTGCCTTGGAAGTGGGACTGTTCTACATCACCAGGGCCAGTGCTCAGCACCCCATGGCTCCAAGCAATGCCAGAGCACCAGGCAAACCTCAGGAGGAGGGGCAAATAGCAATGCCTTGGATAAACACTTGCACTTTCAGTCTATTGCTTTTGTAATATACACTGTTAAACCCAGCAACAAACCCATGACTCCCTGCACTCCTTCCTGGCAAAATACTGTCACCCCACAAGGTCCTGAAAGAATTCATCCATGTCCAGATGTGACAGTATTATTCAAGACACACAGATGCCTTTTTCCCAAGAGACCAAGGACTGCTGCTCCTTTCTTTGCCAGTCTTGCACTGCAGCATCCCATTTCAGCCAGCACAACCTCCCTCACCGGGGTCTCGTGCCCAGCACAGCCTCTGCTTGACTTCCTACGTGTGCACATCAGATGTGCTCATTACATCCTGTCTTCTGCCAGTCCCCACTGCACCATGCTGAGCTGCAAACCACCTGGGTGCCCAAGCACCTCTTTTTTCATAGGTTTTTCCACCTGCAACAGGAAGGGGATCCCACTTTGCTCCTCTGAAGCTACAGGAAAACACTGTTAAAAAGCTTAAGCCAGAGCTCTGCATGCAGCCAGGTCTTTCACCTCTAAATACTTTTTTTTTTTCCTATTCTATTTCATAGAAAAAAACCTTAAAATAAGCCTTTATGTTTTCCTACTTTCACAGGTCCTTCAGCCAGAGTGGTTTTTTCCTATTCTGTTCTAGCCAGCAGGTGATAAAAAGTTGCCATAAGAAATGTTGGCTTTGAGCGTAAATGCCAGGATTAGAAAAAGAGACAATTAGAAAGTGAAAAGTGGCAAAAAGCTCTTAAGAAGCCAAAAATAAAAGAACAAACAAACATACAATCTGGCTATCAAAAAAAGCCATGTTTTTCCCTTACTGCAGTAAAAATCAATGCTACAGCAATCACAGAGTATTTTGAAAGATAAGTCATGGGGAGAAGGAAAAACAGTCCAACAGGGTCAAAAAGCTGGAGATATCACTGGGAAAACCACCTGAAGGGGCTGAAAAGGAGGGGACAGGCAAAGCCAAGTGCCTCGTATCATGCTGACAGGACATTGCACTGATCCTGCAGACACAGGGTAAGAAAAACTATCCCAAGGGAAGAGAGCCAAAAAAAAGAGCCCGTTGATTGAGCTGGTTCATGTGCGCTGGCATTTATGGCAGAGCAGGGGTCAGTCTTGTATTACCACTTGTGAATCCCTCTTGAATGAGCAGGCTGGGGATTTAATGGGCTAAGGATGAAGATTTATTGACACACCAGGGGTTGCTGGCCCTAACTCTTAACCTGCTGGCAGAGGTTGGGAGTTTTCATTAGGGGGGGCTACATGTGGAGTAGTTGCTGGCTTAGGCTAAGAGTACATGTGATCTCATCCTACAGAACTTGCCACTGCACAAGAGAAAAGAGAATATTTTCTCTCAGCATGAAAGTCAGCAGAAAGCTTGACTTCCTCACCTGGAGCAGCTGAGGGCACAGAGAGGATGGTAAGGGGAAAGCTGGAAGGAGTGCCATTGCATTTCTGCATTGGTCATCACATCGGTGAGCTCTAAATCACCAGAGAAAACTGGCCTGTTTTAAGGGAGAGCAGTGCTCATGAGAGATACAACACCCTCAATAGGCTCGCTCCTCTCTGAAATCCCCTCCTTTAATTGCACAGCAACAGTGGCTTCAAGAGGGAGGAACAATCTGAGCAGTTCTATATTTACAGCAACACATCCTTACACCTCTCCTACTACCTATTTTCCTGGGGGTCCACATCTCTGCACCCTGATCCCTCCATCTGGAGCATCACCTCTGGCTGCCTGTACACAAGCTGCTGAGTTATTTTTCCCCTGCTCATCCTGGGATGTTACTATGAACACTCCTGCATCCATCACACTCTTGTTATACAAGATCCAGCTCCATTGTGCAAACCTCCTAGATCCCCAAGCTTTCCCCATCGGCTTTAAAAAAAAAAAGCCCCAAAAACGTGGACTATTTTTACATGCTGTTTTTACACTTAATGTTCTTGCATACTTCACACTTATTCCTACCTTTTTCTTTTCCTGCTGCACATTGAATTCCCAGTGGTGCTGGATGGGGGCCCAGGGGCAGTAAATTCACTCTGTCCTTCCTTTCCTGCAGCCTCAGGCAATGTTCTCGGCTGCCCTCTTCTTCCCTCTTCTTTCTGTGGAGAGAGGCAAAGATTTCTCACCTGAGACAGCATCCCAAGGAGCTTCCCTTCCCCTTTGAGGCATTTATACACATGAATCCCTTTGGGCACCTGGGCTGCAGTGAGCACAGTTGGGAGAGCCAGGAGAGGACTTGGAGAGGGATTCCCAATATGTGCTCCTATGGAAGAACAGATTAATTTCTCTCCTGCAACCTGTGTCAGTGCTTGTTTTTTGTCAGTTGGCAGAGGGTGCCACTTCCTTTTCTGAGGAACCTTTAATGCCCACCTTTCTTCCCAGGGAGGGGGGGCCACAGAGGCTGGGGTGAGTCCTTCTGGGCAACCAGGCATCTGAAAGGAGCTGTAGGCTTGGGGAAGAAGGAAGAATCCAGCAGGGAATCCAGCTTCTGCTCACAAACTTCTTTTAGCCAAGGGGAGCAGTTGCACATCTCTCCCTTACCTGAGGCTTCCTATGGGAACACAGAAGGGCCCTGTAACAGCAAATTTTGGAACAGGCATGTCTGAGAACAATTTCTGATATAATATTTGAGTCCTCAGATGTTCAGCCATTTGCACATACTGCACAAGGGCCTGATTTGCATAGGATTTGTATTTGTTGCTATTCACATTCGTAGGGGAACGCATACATTAGATTAATGTCATCACAGTTTATGGAGATCATCTGTGCCACAGTACCAGCTCGGGCTCTGACTGCATTCTGTGCTCCGTGGCACACAGCAACCCCTCCTGCCCCACCAGGGCCACAAGAGCTGGGATGGCTGCACCAGACCTGGGCACAGCCACACTGAGCCCCAGAGTGGTCCTGCTGGGCTCTCCTCTGCAGGAGGGCCTGCTAGCTTTTCCTAACAGAGAAGGTTAAAGATCATCATCAGAAGCAACTGCCCAAAATTGCTTAGGCCATGTTCCAAAGGTGAAATTAATCAAACTGTTTGGATTTATGCTCTTCTATTTGCTTGTATGACCTTATATCACCCTCCCCACCCACATCTTCAGTACCTGCATAGGGACATTTGGCTGCCAAACAGTCCAACTAGGTAATCCCTTTCCATCTTGCAAAAGCATCCTTCCCTCGGTAAAATGGGATGGTTATTATTCCCTCCCTGGTTTTCCATGGCACCTGGGTGCTCTTGTCTGCTAGACAGCTGGAAGCTGTCACTAGAAATGCTGTTCTCACAGAAGCATTGCTGCTCTCAGTCAGATAGTGTTTGTAAAGCAGATGGAACACCTCAGAAGAACAGCACTGCAGAAACAAAAACTCATTTTCTGCTAGGGAATTTCTGCTATTGGGCAATGCTTCCATCAGGTGACTTCACACCCCAGCAAGCCCACATGCCAGCACAGTCTAATGATGATTTTGTTAACCTGCTTCCACTCCTGAGGCCCTGCAGCTGCACTTCCCAAGGCCAGCTACCAGTCCCAGGCCCTTCTTCCCTCTTTGTGCTCCCAAACTGCGTGGCACAGAGTGTCCAGGAGCAGCGGCGCTGGGGGCTCACATCCCACTCTGGTGCTGCCATCCAGGATTTCAGACAGACCTCTACTCCATGCCCAAGGAGCTGCACATGCCTCACATTCTGGCATTGCCTTAGGAGTCACTCCTTGTGTGCATGATCAGTTGGATTTCCTGCAAAATCTGTCTCAATCTTGATGATGCAACCAAGAGGAAGTGGGTAGCACAAAGGAAGGGCACACATCTCCAAGTCTGCTGATGATTTCACGCTTGCCTGGTAACAGGCCAACTAACACCTTTGGGCAGCTGTTTAGAGCCCTGCTATCCAGAGCATGTGCTGCCAGCCCATGCTCCAGCTATACATACAATCTGGCTGCCCTAATGGCTCCCTACCCAAGCACAAGTTCTCCCACTTTGCAGCACAGGTGCCATCCCACTGCATCCCACAGAGCTGCTGTGGCATGGATAGCTCACCTAAGAGAAACACATGCACCTCTCCAACATGGGTTACTGGACACAATCTCAATATATGGCTTTCCGAAGCAAAGTCTTGAAAAGTCCTTTCAATATTTGAGTGCTTTCCTCCTATTTTCCAAGGGATTTATGCATTAAAAAACCTTCAAGTGATAATCAAACCCCTTAGATACCTCAGAAAACGTCCCCAAATGATGTAACTAACACCCTTATGACAAGCAGCTCCCTATTTTTCTTTGTGATGGCTTCTACTTCCCACCAACATCTGTCACTGTGATTATGATCTCTAATGAGCTTCTAAATTATATTGCAGCATTCTGACTTGATGAGCTACATTCAGTAACTTTCACTCTGCAAGACGTGAAACACTTCCTACAAGATGCTGAATGAAAATTCCCTCAGCTGAGAAACTGGTTTAAGTTTTTGTTGTGTTTTCTTTGTTTGTTTGGTTTTTCTTTAGTGTTTTGGTTGTCTTTGTTTGTGGGTTTTTTCTGTTTTGTTTGGGTTGATTTTTTGTTTGTTTGTTTTTTTTTTCAGTGTTCTTTTGGTGTTTTTAGTTACCCATCTTATTCCAGGAAGCCTAAGAACTTTACAAATGAGAGACAGAGATTTGAGCCCTCCTATCTCACACCCAAAAAATCTCCACCCAAAGATGGGGACTGTCTCTCACCACACAACAGCAGAGACGTCAAATATTTCTGTAAAGCAGGACAGGGGGAAAAACCCAAGTCAAAGCCCTAGAAAAACTTCCCATTATTTTTATGTTGTTTTCCAGCTACAAGTGAAGGCTAGTTTAGGTGATTTATCCAGACACTTGGGATGTTGTAAAGAGACTCAGTTTTCCCATGCTGCCAGAATGCAGCATTATGTTCCATCCTTCTCATACATGTTTTTCTCCCCTGATGATCACACTTAGTGAAACTGGAAAAGTGAATATTAACCAGCAAGGTTTGCTGCTTTGGCTGTAAGAAATCAGTGCCACAGCTGTGGTCACAGATCTTTAACAGATGCCCACCCTGGCTGGCAGTGTCTAGGTGACTTGGGTCTCTCAGATCCACGTTCCTGTACATTGCTGAGGTAACAGCGGCCCCAGTCAGTGCTCTCACTGAAACATGTTTCTAACATGCACATTCAGTGTCACACTGTGCACTAATGTCACTGCCCATCTGGAAAAGTATGTACGGTGTGTAAGACTATACTTTCAGGCACCATTTCTGTGGTTCAAGACACAGATGGAGAAGGCTGATGTTTGTGTGTACAGCTTCCTCTGGGGCAGGCAGCAAGGTGCTGGCTTCCTGCTGGTGACTCAGCTGCACCTTTCCCTGCCACTCATCCAGGGTCCATGAAGCGGCTCATGAGCTGAGATCAGTGCAGTGTCATTTATAGGACAGGATTTATGGGGGTTATTCCTTGCTTCCTGCAGATAAGGACAGGCAGTGTTGATGAGCAGTTGCCACATTTCCAGCTCCAAGTAGCTGTGCAGGTGGGACAGCACAGGACTGGCAGGAAGCTGCTGAGGATCTTGTGCACCATCACTTGTCTGTGCCATGAGGTGAGTTGCCCAAGTGAGTGCACACTGACTCATCACTGTCTCCGACTCAGGAAATGAGTTTGCCAGGGAATTAAACACCTCTTATTCACACACACTCAGCAGGGACTGAAGTCCCTCCCTGTTCTATGTGCTTTTCTACAGGTGACTTGTGCTATGGTACCACGAGCTATTTAACTTCTGGTTTAGCTTTGCTGAACAAAACATTTCCTTTATAAACATTTTTTACAGCCAAGAGACCACAAAAATTCAACATGAACACTAAAATACTGCCCCATGGGGACAGTTTAGAACGCCAGCTCTTTTCCTGTGACTATTACTGTATGTCAACCATACATGCTGCCCCAAAGCAGGGCCAATTATGCCACCTTCTACACTCCCATAAGTGGATCCATGAAAACATGAAGCCCTTATCAACCCGCTTCACCTGTTCATCCCTGGGTGAAGGGACATGACCCTTTCTGTCTTTATAGATTATTGCACTCTCTGCTCTGCCAACAACCACTGCTGGAAATGGAGCCTGCAATCCAGACAACATGGCTCCACCTCCAGCTATTCTACCTGCCCAGACGCAGGAAGAGAAAAGCATAATAATTTGGATGGTAGACAATAGGACATGAGTACTGCTCACCATAGTACAAGTTAAACTTAAGTGTGGAGAAATTGAGGAAAAGGTAATTCAGAGTCACACAGATGTAAACACCAGTCAGATAAGATACATCCCAGCTACCTCGCTCTTGTCTGAGGGCCAGCACAGTCACACTGATGTACAGAAGCACTTGTCATCCAGGCAGCTGGGGGAGCAGCTCACACGAACAGGGCAAGTAAGGCTGACGCAAACCACGTAACTGGCGTGGCTCAGCTGGTAAATAACAAGGCATGGTCCTGACTCAGCCAGCAAACACTCCCACATGCACCCTTCCTGCCCTGTAGTCTCACAGCTGCACAACCAGGAGCTGACTGCAATAAAATCCCAACCTACCTTCTAATTGCGGTGTTTCACAGAGCACATCCCCAGAAGGTCTGGCTGGAGGTGTACAAGTCTTCAGTAGTCTGACCTTACACAAGGCAGTGGAACACAGGACTGCAGCCGAGTGCAAGATCTGCAGGCAAGAAGGAAAACACTCCTGTTAGATTGCAAAGTACCTCTGATGGTCCTACCTCCTGCTCAAAGCATGGTCAATACCAAGTCCTGACCAAAGTTTAGGGCTCTGACTAGTCAGGTCTTAAAATCTCTCGTAGGAGCCAACTGGGCTGCCCTACCCAGTGCTCAGCTCTGGCTTTGTGGTGACAAAGTTCCCCTACATCCTGCTGCTCTCCCTCTCAGCCTCAGGCGTGCAGCCAGCCTGTCACCCTGTCCCTGAGGAGCTCTGCACCCACAGAGGGTAATCCCTCCCCCAGAGATCCCATATCCATCCCTCTCAGTGCTCACACGGCATCCTGGACCAGCAGGGACACTTGGAGGTTCTGCTCCCCCCATGCTGGCCGTCCCACAAGAACCTGTGAGCTGTCTGACCCCTCCTGAGGGCTCTCCTGCCCCCACCATCCTGCCCTGCATGCCCGTCACCCAGAACCTTGCTCCACAGTGCTCCTTCCCTCACTTGCTACCGAAGAGCAGAGACAGAACTCTTCCCCAACTTCCAGGTGCCACAAGCTGCTACCTAGCCCCACGCTGGAGCCTCCATCTCCTCTCATGGCAGCACCAATTCCAGCCAGTCCTCCTCTCCTGTGTCCTGGCTCTTACCTGCAGGTAGGTCATGACAGAAGCTCCACGAAAGGTCTGCCATCTCCTCAACTGTCCCTCCTGGTTCTACACAGCCCCAAACCTTCCTTCAGCTCTTTCCTCAACGGAAATCCCCCAGGCCACACCAGTCCACCTGTGCCATATCGCAACTTCCTCCTGACAGCACCTGCTCCCCCAGGCATAGGGAGAACCAGGTATCAGCTGGCTACCAAGCTCCCATTGCACATCCCTCGTGTCCTGTGAGCAGTATTTCTATCTCTCCTTGCTCTGCAAACTTCCACACTCTGTGTGGCACAACCCTCTCCCACCACCAGCATGTTTCCCAGGTGATTCCCAGGAAAAAAACAGGGGAGCTTCCAGGTACAGCCCTTATAATCAGAGACCCACAGTCAGGGAGCAGCAAACAGTTGTTGGTAGCTGAAGGTAGGCCTAAAAGCACTTTAGAGCAGTGATCCCCACCTAAGGGAAGCAGAACCTGCACAAAAAGACAAAGGATTAAACCAAATGTTTAATTGACAAACTTCAAAATTGGGAAACCCCTCAAATCATGGGTAGGAAAAAAGAGGAAAACAAGGGAAGAAAATGACAAATAAAGTGGCAAAAACCATGGAAAGGAACTGTGACAAGTTGCTGAAAGAAGCACCAGTAGCAATGCCAGGAAAGAAATCTTCCTGATAAATAAACACAGGAGAGTGTGTTTTTACCCCAAATCCAAAATTCCTCCCCCAATAAACAAACAACTTCTCCAACTGCTGGTCTCTACTGAGCATCCACATCCCTCCTGGAATGTTCCCTTCAGCCCACACTCCCTCATCAGCAGGCATGGGGTAACCTGCAAGAGGTAAAGCCAGCCAAGGAATGGACCCAAATCCCAGGGACTTTTGGTTGGCCCACAGTTGAATTCTGTTGGATCAAAGCATGGGCCAGGTGTTTGGTCATGCTGCTGCTGCTGCGGGGCACATGGCTCTCCGTGACTCTCCCTCACCCAGCCTCGCTTGCCGGAAGAACCTGGCACAGATGACTTCATGAAACCAAATTAGGGGTCATACACAAGAAAGGACATTGCTACAGCTCTGGCGTAATTAGGGCCCATCATCATCAAGGACAGGAAATTGGCACATCTGCTTTTTGGGCTGCTGGTCCAACAGTGGCTCGGGCACACTGTCCTGCTGCAGCCCCCTGGTCCTGCACAAATATTGACCCAATTGCCCCTAACAGTAATACAAGCAGTTTTTTTATCATTCATTCGTCCAATTGTTCTTTCCTCATTCTCTCCTGCTCCTGGGAGGACACAACTGACTTCACAGCACTCCTCTGCAGCAGCGAAAGGGTCAGGCCGGGTCGATAAACATTAGCCCCTTTTCACCCAGTGTGACCCCAAACTGAGCACAAGTGATGTTTCTGTTTGGATGCACCATAGGAGGGTTTGATCCTGTTCCTCTGGATTTAATGATAAGTCTGTCACAAACTGGGTGGCTGTGGAATCATGACTTGCAGTTTTTTGGGGTTTTTTTTTCCATCTACTCCTCGGAAATGTGTTGCCACTTTTCTGGGATGCACTGCTCTGTAGGGAGAATTCCTGCCTGCTCCATTTCTCTGTCTCCTCTGGGCTCCTCTGTTTCCTGACACGACCAAAAAGGGTCACTACAACTCTAGAGTTGTGCTAAACTCCCAGCCCCAGTGAGGCCTGGGTGCTGCTCTGAGCCAGCAGCAGCTCCTGAGTCAGAGCAGGGCTTCCACGTTTTCTGTCCTGCTTTTTTTTGCTCTCCTGGGCCAGAAGGGATTTATTTTTATTCTGTGGTGGTTTACACCAGGGCAGCCCTTATTTCAATTTTTGTTTTCATTTCTTTGGCTTGTCTGAGCACCGTGGAAACAAACAGCTCTGGAAAAGTGAACACAAACAGCTCTGTGCCCCATCCAGGGCATCAGCCAGCAGAGAACTGCACCAAAGTATAACTGAGCCTGTTCCACCTCTCCAGAGACAGAAGTGAGTACCAGGGATCAGCCCTGGCTCCTCAGGGCAGCCAGTGGGCCAGTGTGCCACAGAAAGGACATCACTCCCACATTTATACCTTCCCTCATCCAGTGTACTGCTAGTCTTTAGGTTTCCTAGTTTTCAGAGTTGAGGGTTCCCTCGCTGTGTTTTCATGTGTATTTTAAATGGGTACTGAAAATGTTTCATGATGTTGGAAAGGGTGGGTTATTCAGGAATTCTGAACTTGCATAATTCCCAGATTTGTCTAGACAGATACTTTCCATCTGGATGATGCATGCAACACCACAGGGACACGAGAGTTCCTGTGTTACTTAATGCTGTCCTTTTTATTTATTCATTTCTACACCACTTTACAGGATGAGCACAGACATGAGGCTGCAGCTGTAAAAGGGAACAAGGATTTGTACCTAATCCTTCAGGAGCCGCTCCCAAACAGCTCCTGCATGTTGTATAACTGCTGGAGCCCTTCTGGTTTCTCTTTCTTTTTACAAAGCATGAGACTTCCATGTGGGGCTCATATCCTGTGAGGGAAAATATTTTCCTATGAGCTGCCCTAAGTCAAATTCTGTTTTAAGCTGGAATGGCTCAGCGATTCCCATCATCATCACCTTACCTTGGGTTTGCACAGCCCAGGGTGTCTCAAAGTGCTGGCTGGTGCTGGTGCTGTGGAGCAGGACCTCCAGCTCTCCCCTTTCCCGCTGCTTCTGAATCGTTTGGCAGAATGGCAATCCCAGACCTTAGACAGAAAGGAGATTTAATTAATCAGCACTGCAGCCGCACACACAGACACACCTGAGTTTCATTTTTCCCAGACAAAATTTTGGCAATCACTGCAGAAAGCAGGCTGGCTCACAGCTGTTGGGCAGAGATATCCTGGACCAGAACTGGATTTATCGAGAAACAAAGCCCTCCCAACCCTCTGTATTGGAAAGGACAGCCTGTGTGGCCACCGAGCTGCAGGACTCTGGTCCTGAGGTCACCTCCCCACAGTAATGAAGGATTCCTCCCCCTCAAACACCACCTTTCTGCTACAGCATTCCCAGGACCCAAGGCTGGGCCAGGCTCACAGCCAGGTTACACTGAGGGCAACTTTTTGCTCCAACTGCCCACTCCTGAAATACACCAGGTTCGGGTTGGCACTTGTGGTGCTTCCCTGAGGTCTTCCTGACTGGCTTGGGCCTAAAAAAGGTGGCAGTGGGTGGATGTTAAGGGACAACATGTGGGGAAATCATCTCCAAATGCTGGAGACAAAGAATGGAACTGTATAACCCCAAAGGTGCTGTAAGCTGTCCTGTTTACTACTTCCTCTGCAGTAACTCTTGGCAGTGAACTTGTGTTCATCTGCACATCGACCTTCCATGTGAAAACTTCTGCTTCTAGTGCTGGGTTACTTTAAAGATGTATTTATTTAAAAGTTCCGTTTTAAATGACCTAGGGCAGTTACTCCCTGGCTCTTCTGATTTCCCTGCTGTCCCAGCCACCAGGGAATACTACAGTACAGAAACCAGTGTAAAGGAGGTCCTGCGAGCTCCACTATAGACCAACAGATCAAGGAGGGCAAGCTTGTTGCTTCTCCAGATATGGAACCAACACCAAGAGGCAGCAGCAGAGGTCTGCAACCAGCCCAGTTCCCTCCATGCAGCCAAGAGCATGAGCAGTCCCCTCCTGCTGCTGCAACATGACCTTTGGCTCAGCACTGGCAAGCTGGTGACGCCCCATCCAGCTCCTTGGATATCAGGAAGATATCAGCTCAGCTCCAGGAGGCTGCTTTCCTGAGGGTTTGTGTGTGCACACAGTGAGACACGCCTGTCCTGCTGGGTACGGGCACCCCGGGCCAAGGTTTACATGGTGCTGGGATGCTGGAGGAGGCTGGTAGAGAGCCAAGCATCACTAGCAAATTCTGGGAAACACGAAAGGAGCCTCTGGGCCCTTTTGTGAATGAAGCCAAACACAGGCAAGTAGCCACGAGCCACTGCCCTATACCTCCTCTGTACCTATCTCCCTCTCATCCAGACCTTCAAGCAAAACAGGCATGGTTTATCTGCTACTTCAGCAGAAACCACAGCCTAAAACAGGAATTCACACACTTGGAAACAAGAAAAGAGTGAACTGGCAGGGGTGGCTCATTCCAAACAGTGGGTCACATGTGTCTAACGCAAGATTTCCAACATCTGGATAACGTGACACGTACTCCCAGGCGAGGCGAGTGTTCCTCGGACTTGGGGAGGGCTCATGCAGCTCGGAAAGCTGGAGTGCAGCTGTTTTTGGGAAGCTCCGCAAGCCTGCTCTGCTGTCTTCCACGCCTCTGAGGAGAGGGAGAGGCGGCACTGCACGGCCTTTCTTTTGGTTGGGTCTTTGGCAAAGCACAGGCTGCTCTGTCCTTAATCTTCCGTGTTTTGTGCATCCACAGGGACTGTAAAACACTGCTTGCTTGCCCTTTGGCCTTGCTGCTCTAAGGCATTACGAACTTCATGAGCCAGATCTCTAGCTGACATAAATCACTGTTGGCCCACAGACTTTCACGAAATTTCCAACTTGCATCACACGGGTGCTTCATTTGGTGTTCGGATCCGCACAGAGAAGGCGCTGGCACAGGCATGTCAGGTCAGCGTGCTGTGGCTCCAGGAAACCGTCCAGAGAGAGCAGGAAACTGGGACGAGATCGGATGAAAGGAAAGCTCTCCAGCAGGACGACTCCGACTTCCCCATCTCCTCTGGAGCAGGGCAGAGCCTCAAGACCCTTTTTGGACCAGACGCTGTGTCTGATTCACCTCCACGGCCTGTGGGAAGCACGATCCCTGTTAGGTCATTTGTTGTTGTTGTTGTTGCAGTTTATAGTTAAACCCCCCGCAAATCTGAGGCGGGTGTGCACGCAACTCCCTCAACACTACATGCCTTTGAGGTTCACCCCGCGGCCCGGGGTGATGCGGGGTGATGGATGAGGGGGGATGCGGGGTGCGGGATGAGGCGGGATGAGGCGGGACGAGGGGTGCGGGATGAGGCGGGATGAGGGATGCGGGATGAGGCGGGATGAGGCGGGGGGGGTGCCCGGGCCGGTCCGTCGCGCGGGGTCGCCATGGCGGGCGGGCGGGCGGGCGGGGGCGGCGCGGGGAGGGCGGGCCGGGCCGGGCCGGGCCGGGCGATCCGCGCCGAGGGGCGGCCACTCCGGCGAGCGGCAGGACGGCAGCGCCCGCCTCCGCTCTCCGGCGCCCGCGGGTCTCCATGGCGGGGGCCGTGCCCTCACTGCTGCTGCTGCCGCTGCTGCTGCTGCCGCCGCCGCCCGCCGGGGCCGTGCCGGCCGCGGAGCAGCCGTCGTGCCACGGAGCCTTCGATATGTACTTCGTGTTGGACAAGTAAGGGAGGAGGGAGAGAGCCAGGGACGGGAGCGGAGCGGGGCGGGGGGATCGCCGCCATCGGGCACCGGGGGGGCGGCGGCGCCGCTGCTGCTGCTGCTGCTTTTGTTCGGGGGTCTGCGGGGCCGCGGGCGGGGCTG
>JAWWEW010000131.1:138976-379936 GCA_035583185.1 Anabacerthia variegaticeps
GGCTCTGAGGGGGAGTCCTGAGGGGAGGGAACTGGGGGGGGGACTGAGAGGGGGGCACTGAGGGGGTGGAGACCCTGAGGGCGGGAAGCCCTGAGGGGGGGGACCCTGAGGGAGGGGCTCTGAGGGAGGGGCGCGCTGAGGGCGGAGAGACCCTGAGGGCGGGAAGCCCTGAGGGGGAGTCCTGAGGGGGGGGCTCTCTGAGGGGGGGGCGCTCTCTGAGGGAACACCCCGTGCGGGAAGTTCGGGAGTCCCGGCGGGAGCTCGCAGGACGCGGGGATTTGGGGGGGAATTCGTGGAGGGATTCGTGGAGGGATTCGTGGAGGGATTCGTGGAGGGATTCGGAGTTCTCCCCCGAGGAGCGTGTGGGGCCGGACTCGCCGGGGGAGCGAATCCCGCCGCAGCATCTGCGGGCCCCGCCGCTCCCCCCGGGGCGAGGGCGCTGAGGGCAGGGCCGGGGCCCCTCACGGCGGGCACCGCCGCAGATCGCGACACATCGCGACACACTTACCGGCGGCTGCTGCCCCGAGCCGGGCCGGCCGTGACTGCCGGTGCTCGGGACAGCGAGATGTTGTAAGTTTCTCCCCGAAATGTCAGCCGAGGTGAGGCCGCTCATGTGCTGTCGTTTTCCCTTTCAGGTCCGGGAGCGTGGCAACGAACTGGCGTGAGATATTTGACTTTGTAAATCAGCTGACAGAGAGATTTGTGAGGTGCGTGGTGCTGCGGTAATTCTGGGCTGTGCTAGACAACCCTCCCCCCCGTGCTTCTGCAAGCTTAGGGGATGTGTTTCACAAACACCATAAAGTTTGGCTTCCAAGACCCAAAGGTGCTGGAAAATATTGAAAACTTCCGCTTTATTTTCTCGTGCTTGGAGCTCAACAGAAAGGTGGCAATATGCATCTTTAAATACATAACTGCTAAAATTACTCTCAGATGTGATTTGATGTTGTTTTAAACTTCTTTTTCCACAAGCCACGTGCTTCGTTTTTGGTGGAGTACTGCTCTTATGCTGCCTTTAGAGATCTATATAAAGCAGCAGTCTGAATATACAGTGTCTGTCTATGCATAAATATATGGTGCGGGTCAGAAGGAAGAGAACAGTGTTTAAAGCTCAAACCCAGAGGAAGCCCGTGCCATGTAACACTGCATTTGTTACACATACCTGTAATCGACTTTGTTACTGCCAGCAGTGTTGTCTGGCAAGTCCTGCTCCCTGCTGTGAGTTCTGACTGACTGTGCTCTGCACAAACAGCTGAGGATTCCTGGGATGCAGCACTTTGCTTTAAAAAAGACTCACAACAAAACTCAAACCAAAGGAATCCTCCCATACAGAGGCAGAGATACTGTGGTAGGCTTTGTTAAGGAAAACAAAGTGGAGTGTGCAGGTTTGAGTTTGGCTTCCTAAAAGATACAATTAAGCATGTATAATTAAATATTGTTTATTTTCATCTTGTAAAAAGCAAATCTTAAAACTTCTGTCAAGGGGGGGCAACAGAAACATTGAAGTTGTTTTGTAAGCTCTAGCTTTTAAAAAAAAGTAAAAATAGAGCCTGAGGAGATACTGAAGCAGCACTTCTTTGGGCTAAGTGATAAAACACTTGCCCTCCCTTAGAAGGGAGGTGCTGGTACAGTGGAAATCTTTCAGTTCAGGATCTTCTCCAGCCAAGTGACACTCCCTCTTGCAACAGTTGTGTAGAGGTCTGGCTGCGTTACCATGCCACTGTCCGAGTGCTTGCGGAGCAGAGCAGGGACGGGATGGCTTGTGGAGAGGGAGGGTAGTGTTGTGATGGTCCCGAAAGAGAAGTCAGCTGAAACGCAACTTGGAGGTTATTGCACACAGAGTTGCATCTCAAAAGGGAAGTCTCACGGTCATCACTAGGCAGTGATGCAACTACCGGAGATTGGCATTGCAAATACTTGGCACCTAAAAAGATTGATAACCCCATGGTTTCGAGTCTAATTTAATTTACAGCATCTCAGATTTTTGTATTTGGAGCCACTAAGGATGGATCTTAAATCCACAGTCTGAGCAATTCTGTGCAGACTTGTGATACTTGCATTCCCCTGATGTCAATAATTTTAAGTTGCATCACTGACATCAGTGAACTGAAAACATGGTCATTCAGCTTTACAAGTATTATGTCCTTACAAATATTAACCTGGTTAGTTAATGCTGATGCACATACACAGTGAATTCTAAAGTTACTGAACATATTTGAATTGTAGTGAATAAAAGATAAAAGCAGGTAGGAGAGATGCTACAAGTTACCTTAGAAAAGTTCCTGTCTTGGGCTTCCAGAGCATCAAGCACTTCTTAAGTGTTTTCCACTGCTAATTGGATGATTCCTTGTAACGTTGTTCAAAGAGACAGGTGAGCTTCTTAAAAAAGCTTGAATTCCTTAATAAAATCAATGAATACATTATTGCTTTTTACAGTGACATTTCCGTGGATACTTTCAGGGAAGTTGATCTCAAGTCTCACAACTTCCTGTCGCCAAAAAAAAGCCAGACTCACTCTGGAAAGAGTTCATGTACTGCTTTTTTGGGGCTGAGGCAGTCATCAGGCACTGATTCTATGACTTGGATGATTCAATAATCAAAAAGCACAATTGAAAATTGACAGTGTCAGCCTGGAAAAAGGGGAAATGTGTTAATATCTGGAGCAGGAGGAAACTCAGAGTCTGTTTCTGGCTTTGTGTTACACCAGTGACCACAACAATAGCAAAAGATGTGCCTTACCTTCTCTGTGTGGGGAGGTCATATCCTTGAAGTTCACTGGAGTCTAGTCAAGTGAGAGAGAGTAGCAATTCTGCTACTTTGTTCTCAGAGCATCTGGGTAAGGAGATAGGCAGAAATAGTTTAATTCCTCTCATTTTGTGTTTAGAGTTCAAAAGTATGTTCCTAGGAAGCAGGAGGATAAAGAATGGTACAAACGAAGCTTGAATAAGTGAGTGAAATGCTCTGCAGCTGTATCTTTCTCTAAAATATATTTTTTCCCCTCTTTCCCTTTCCTGAAGCCCCAAGATGAGATTATCGTTTATCGTGTTTTCCACCCGTGCACAGGTCATTATGCCGCTCACTGGAGACAGGTTAGTGCACTGCTTTTCTAATTTCCCCTCCCTCCCTCCCTCCCAGGGCTCTTACTGAACCAGAGTAGCCGTAACAGATACGGAGCAACAACTGATACTTCTAAGTGGTGGCTAATCATAAAGCCTCCATGCAGAGCTGATTTAATTTTCTGACCATATCAGTGGATAGCCTTGTAAAAGAGGAAGGAGTAGAATGATGGGAAACAAATCCTTCATGTTAACTCTGCCACTGCTTTGCAGAGCAGCTAGCAGTAGTGTTTTCGTCTCTGCGTGACTCTGCATCTCCCTTGGCACAGGAGGAGAATGATTGTTGCCTTTACTGTTGTAAAGCCATGTCCGTAGATAAATTTTCAGGATTTTTTCATGCCTAGGAAAAGCATAAAATGGTATATAAATGTTTCCTGTAATCTCACATAAGGTAGGTATTCTGTTTTGTATTTCCTAATCAGGATTTCAGAATCTGGTTTAGACAGTGGAGCTGGTGCCACTGGAAGGGTGTGAGATCTTCCTGGCCACTGTAGTGAAGTACAGATGTGCCTGAACTCTCCTTTCAGTTGATGGTTTCAAAGCCATTGGTATTCCAGGTTGCCTACTCTGATTTCTAAGGCAAGTAAGGATTAGCAGCTAGGATAGCTCAGGGATGGGTGGGGGGAGACAGAAGGAGGAAACCAGATAGAGGAGAGAAAGTTGCCAAAATAATTACTGAAATCACAGGGATTTGGACATGGTCTTGTGGAATGAGTGCTTTCAGCAGAGGACAGTGGCTTTCCTGTCAAGAGTCCTTCAGTGTTCTCAGCCCTGTTAAAACCAACACGACCTGCTCTCTCTCCCTTGCATCCGAAAGCTACTGCAGCGCACAACCTTCTGGATTTTGAAAATGTGGATAAACCATTCAGGAATCATTCCAATTAACTGTGGCAGGGTGAAAGTGAGATGGTCCTTCCTTTCTGCAAAATGGGATCTGCCATAGTTGGTTAGTTTCTGCTGTGGCTTTGTTGGTTTGTTTGTTTGTTTTAAATAATACATAACAACAAATACAAGACTTCCTGAAAAGACCTGTCATTGGCAACAGACACAAGGCATGCTACAGAAATGTAGCTGTCATCTGAGATGCCTAAAAATCCAATTATAAGCCTCTCATGTTTTAGCATTTGAAAAGAGGTCTGACTTGAGAACAGCCACTTCCCCCCACTCAGACTGGGATATTGGATCTGCGCTCTGTGGGCAGAGACGAGGTTATAAGCCGTTTTTCCAGATGGCTTGAGAAGGGTCAGGAGAGGACACTTGAGCCTATTCTGGGGCCTGCTGAAGTGAATGAGGTCCTTTCTCTCCATTACAATAGGCCTGTCAGTGGCCTGTTCCTTATCAAGCACGAGAGCTAGCACTGATAACACACAGACCACTTGGAATGCAGGGCAGAATGCTGGAACCTGGCCATGGGAACACAAGTGCCTTTTTCATTGCCTGTCTGTGGCATGCTTGGAGCCACAGACAGAGCAGTGTTTTTCTCGGAAGCTTCATTTAAAGTACAGAAAGACGCTCTGGAGTTCTAGTGGGTTCCCTTGGGGGACTTGGCTTTGGTGCAGGGTTGGCTGATGCTTTTGTGAGTGTGGCAGGGGAAAGAAAGTGCCACCCTTACCGTTCAGGAGGAATTACAGGGAGAACGGAAAAGAAGACCAGTAACTGTGACCATATGTACATAGGTAAGAATGGATAGATAGAGTTGAAACAGCTGTCCTTTTAAATATTAAAGAAGCCAACAGAGGAAAAACACTGAAACTGTCTGGCTCCCATTGTTCTGCCCAGAAGATGAGGATGCTAAGTACAGAGCAGTTCTGGGGATCTACATGTGGGGGGGTGATTATGGGTTATTATGGCCTTGGTTTGTTATGTGCATTCTGGACTTGCAGGCATAGTTTTGACCTCACTTACTTGCTAATTCCCAAATGTAAGGAAACCACAATTTCTTCCCAGCAGTTAGATCAAAGTAAGTCAGATTTTTTTTGTTTTGCAAGCCTTGGGCTTCTGGTTGTTTGTACAAAGTTCTTGCTGGATTTACTGCACAATAAAGCTGTGGATATAAAGAAAGCCACATCATAGTGCCAAAGCCCCAAATTCCCAAATATTTTGTGACTATGAACAATGCTCTGTGACTAACTCTGGAAACAGAAGTCACTGTTAATCACAGCACACAAAGTGCTATAACAAATATATATAATAACAACAACACTCAGATGGAAAAGCCTTCTCACAATGGTTACAGCCCATTTGACACACACACACGTCTGTGAAGTTCAGCTGGAAACTGTGCACCAAGTGGTAAACAAAGATTGGTGCACTCCCATTTGGGACTCAGTGTTGGAAAGCAAATGGTTTGGGAAAGCGGATACACTCACAAATACCATCCAGCTGGCACAACATCGCCCGTGCTCTGTTCTGGCCAACTGTGCTGGCCAGCAGCAGTCCAGGTTTCTGTAAACCTGCTTCTGCAGCACTGGCTGGCGCCAGTGGCCAGGACTAGCCCTGCTGCCTCTGTCTGGGTGAAAGTCTTGCTGGAGGTTGTTAATGAAGGTGGAAAAATGGGACACTTGAGTACCTGCTACATGACCAACTGTACCATACTATGCTTGTCCTTAGTCTGGCGGTGGACTGACTGCTCCTGGTTTCACAGGGGTGTCTAAGACATGGATGTGCTTGGAGTCTCGGTCATGTGAACTACCCCTGCACTTAGGTTCCAGCAGCTTGCCAAAGTAGAACCATCTGCAGTGAGTGTGTTCTTTTGGGTGTATGAAGTACTGCAAGAGTTGGCCGCTGATGTGCTTTCCATCTGGAGCCTGTGCAGGAGGCCTCGAGTTTGAGGCAGAATACTTATTATAATCAAACCAAACCCTTTGTGGTATTTAAGAGGCATAAAAAGCCTGAGTGTCCTCCAAGTGACACATCTGAAAAGGCTGATGTGTGGGGTTTCCTTTCACCAGCATGACAACTCACCTTGTCAGGGATGGAACAGTCCCTTTTTCTGTCAAAGAACACTTCCTGCTCTTGGTTTCACTAGCAAGTTGGTGTGTTTTCCTGTTTACTGTACTTCCTTCGTAGCAGCAAACCCCAAGTACCTGTTTTGTTTGTCTTCACTGGTTAGAGATCAGCCTGTTGCCTCGCAGCACACTGCCTCATTCCTCACCATAAATAGATGCTTAGTGAGAGCCACCATCTCCTGCCAGTGCTTGTACACTCAACGCACTGAGATAACTCAAGATTCCAGCACTTCAGTAGGTGGAATGCAACATGGGAGAGATATGCAGGACGCTGTCCCCCACCCAGAGCTAAGGACACCCCTTCTGGAAACAGCACGGACATTAACATCTGTGTTTGCCTGGCTGCTGCTGTAAGAGCGGTCTGAGGCAGTTGTACAGCTTAGAGAAAGAGCAGACAGGGTAGCTATTAAAATTTAGTTGTGCCTGTGCTAAAACACAGAGATGGGCCGCGACACATGTGCTGAGTGGGGAAGAGAGATTAAATTTGCACTTGCTCAGCCCAAACACAGGCAGGCTGCAAGTTGGTGATTCTGTTTTGCTTTTCCACCTCACTCCCTTGTCTAACTTGCACCGTGAAGCCAGTGGTCCCTCAGCCTTTGTTCGTGTTCCCAAACTGTGCTGCTCTATGCCCAGGCACCCAGGCTGAGGGCAGGACTCTGCTGTCTCGGTACAGATGAGTCACACAACAAGACCTTCTCTGGGGATTTCTGTGGCCACCAAAAGTTACTAAAGAAACTAGAGCAGGGCAAGTTATGAGAGCACTGAAGAGCAGGAATGGAATTCCTAAGTTCTGTGACTGGTTGACTGCAGAGTCCCATTATCACAATGCTTCAGGCAGACATGAGCTCCCCTGCCCTGCCTTCTAAACCAGCTAGGGCAAGTTTTAGCATGACAGAGCCCACATCTCCTGCTGGCTGCTGGGCCCAAGTCCTGCACCCACACTGACCTTCTGACATCCAGACCAGGACTCGCTCATACCTGACTGACTCAGAGCATGCGTGGAGCCTGTTCACATCTGGCTGGATCTGCCTAGTGCAGCTGTGCCCTGAGGGAAAGAGATGGGGACTGATTAAATGTAGCTAAAAAAGCTCATGCTGCCAAAGATTTTCCTGGAACCCCTTGTAGGCAGAGGTCTGGCAACACCAGAGATTTCTGTGTGACCGGGTCACAAGATGTTGCAGATAAATAAAACCGAACTGATTGTACAAAAGCTATTTTTGCAAAATGAAATCTGTTTCAGAAAACTGGGACTTGAGTTGCTGCTTGTTTCTTGGCAGCAGAGCACTAACGCCTGTGATGTGCTGCCACTCATTTCTGGCAAGCTCCAACTATGTGGTTTATAATCTGCGTTCGTACATAATCACTTGCGAGTTGTTTCTATAGATGCTGAATGTAAAATATTTGGATCGAACAGATTGTATTATCTTACATAACTTCTTCCCTTCCATACATTCAATGCCACATCTCTCCTTTTTACCCCCTCCTCTCGCTGATTCTGTGATGGGGAGCTTCTTCCAGCTATGGATTGTACTTTAGAACGGAGCTGCTAAACATAGAGGAAGCCCATTCGTGGAACAAATGACGAGTGGGTGGCATTCAGGCAGTGTGGCATATGCATTCTTTCTCATTTGGTCTGGCCTAAGGAAAGCTTTCACGCATCCTGCGATGTATTTCCCCTCCATCTCCTCACCCCTCCTGAGTTCCTCTTTCTCACCTAGGTTTGTCATAGTGTTCTATATATTCTGGCCCAAATTTTGTCCCTACTTAGTTTTCACTTGTCCTTTCCTACCACAACTTTCCATGGAATATACTGGAACTGTGCGTACAGAAGACTGAAGACCTCCAGATTTGATTTTTTAAGGAAAGTCTCTCTGCCTTTTTTTCCCCACTTGTGCCAATTTCAGTGGAAATAATTCCTGTCGTGCTGTCTACCAACTTCTCCACTCTCATCCCCATAGTCAGTGAGCATCTTACAGATGGATCTGCTCAAGTGTCCGTAAGAAATCACAGTGCAACCATATTCTTCTGTTAAATCTAAGTGAGCTGTGACCTGTATAAGTGTGATGACTTATCAAAGGTTGTACAGAAAGGTAGCGAGAGCCAAAAATGAAAAGCTATCCTCAATCCAACTCCTTTTCCGTGAGTACGGAACATGTCTTGCAAATGCTACAATTGCCTATTGATACTTATTTTTTTAAGGGCAGAAATCTTAATTACTGCAGTTCAGTTCTACCCTATTAAATTCCTGCATATTGACCCGGAAGATTTCTGTCAGGATAGAACTGCTATTTTAGAGGATTTCTTCTTCTGTTGCAGTGCGATTGGAAGCAAAATTGGTTTAGCTGGGCCAAATAGACTTAACGTGACAGAATTTTCACTGGGCTGTGTAATGCTGAGGCTTTGCCACCTCTTTGCAATATCTGCTCTGCCTGAACGTTTTCCTCAACTCCGGCTCTCTGAGGCATATTGTGTTAGTTAGGTCTGAAATACCTGTTCCCACAGTGCTACTTCTGTCACAGATACACAACCTGCCTCCACACGGGATCTCAGCTAAAGGCTCTAATTTACAGCTTTTCATTTCAGATCTCCTTTAGGATCAAGACTATTTTTTCAATTGATAAACAACCCCCTTTCCCCATTTCAGATCACATTAGGTCTCTTACCTGTTTTTTTGTTTGCAGAGAGAAAATCAAGAAAGGTCTTAAGGATCTGGAGGAGGTGATACCAGCAGGTGAGACATATATACACGAAGGACTAAAACAGGTAGGTTTTACTCATCTTCTTGCAATCAACACGTCCTCTGTTCTCACCCTTGGGTTAACAACCTGTAACATAAATGGATTGATTATATGCCTCAGTCTGTTAACAGTCAAATATTTCTAGTTGCCTAAGTAGTCCCAAGGTTGCGCACACACTGTGCAAATCCCATGCAGAGGATTAGCCATCACAGAAATTTGCCATATGGAATTTCTCTGACTTGATCCTTCACAGCAGAGTGTGGGTCTGTGTCATGAATCTCAGAGCTAACCCAGCACACCAGTGACATGGTAAATACTTACACACAGCTCTGGAGGGCTGTGGGGCTTTCAGCGCCTTCTAGAGCACTCTCCTTGGAGAGACTTTACCACACAGAGCAGCATTTGCAAGACAAATGCTCTTAATTTTGGGCTACCTTAATTACGGAGTTCCCAAATGCTTATATTTTTTTTAAAGTATACAGTGCAGTTTTGCTGAAAGACCAGGCCCCGAAGGTGAGGGTTAAGATGAGGATCTGAGCTTTCACTGTTTCAGACAAATCGGTACTTCCTCTATGCCTGTGGAGCCACGTTTGTAACTGAGATCTGCATGGTGAAAAGCTGGGCAAAGAGAGTTTTGTTGCTGTTTAAAAAAAATAAATTGATTTTAAGCCATTCCTTTTGTATCTTGAAACCTGCTGACTGCATTTGAAATCTTGGAGGTAGCAAAGGAAACTGTTAACAGTGGATCTGAAGAGATCTGTCCTGGAAGACATGAGTGTTGGCAAGGATTGATGGGTTAGTGACCCCAGCTCTTTGGAGATGGGCTAACTGGTAACTGGAAAGGACCAGTGAGGGGTTTTCCAGACGGTAGTGAGTTCAAGGGAGTCAGAGGATTGTCATGAGAAATGGGTTTGAGGAGGAGGCTGAGTGTTACTTCAGATGCTGTATTCGATGCTTAGAAGATGCATTGTGGTTAGAAGTTCAGGTGCAGTTTTCAGCTGGAGGATTTTTTTTGTTTTGTTTTCAGGCCAATGTGCAAATTGAGAAGCAAGGAGCCTCGAGGTTCTCTAGTATCATCATTGCACTGACAGATGGCAAGCTAGATGGTCAGATTCCCTTGTATGCAGAGAAAGAGGTGAGCCTGAGCTGGAAATCCTTGCCATATTTTGCAAAGTTTGGGTGCTGCCTGTTGAATAAAAAAATGTTTATTTCTCTGTTCTGTTACGGGACAGGCAAAGAAATCCAGGGACCTGGGAGCAAGAGTTTACTGTGTTGGTGTCCAGGATTTTGAACAAGAACAGGTAAGAATAAGAACATTAATATTTTAGACTACTAGGCAGTACTTCATCCCAGGGGTTTACACAGTTAATGTTAAGTAGTATGGAAATTAATTTTACTTACATTAGGCAGTATAATATCTTCTGTGGCTCAGGAAATACACTCAGATGTGTATGGAGACATAAATAGAAGGAGTGGGTGTCACGTTCACTGCCAAGGAGAACTGTTGGAAATCCCCTCGCTAGCTGGGAGCTGCCAGTGGAGAAGGGTGTAGGCAAAACCCTCTCATTGGGATGGCAGTCAGGTTGTTCATGCTGCTTGCACGAGCAGAGGAGCTGTAGACAAGGTTCACGCAGCCTGTAACAGCCTTGGGATGAAGAAAACAGTGCAGGATCTATGTCCTTCAGTGACTGAAGGCTCTTCCAGTGCTGCTGTGTCTCCATGAAGCCTGAGCTACCTCTGTTCCGTCAAAGTGACTTAAATGGAGAAGTACACAGAGGGCTCTTTCCTGAAGAAAGCACGGAGAAAAGCTTTTTAGTGGAAGACAGAACAAACCAGGAAAGTAATTGTGGACAGTTATGAAATCACTGCCAAGATACAGGCCCTGAAAGGTTTACTCAGCATGATATGAGCTACAATGGCTACCCACCGTTTTATTAGCTGCAGTCAGCAGTAGTAAGTTTTCCTGTTTAGAAAACTCAGAGTTAGCTATGAGAGAGCTCTCAAGTTTTCTTCTCTTTGCAGAGTTGATGAGAGTTGTTTTTAGACATCAATTTTAAGGGTGAAAATCAGTGTGATGAATTTAGTTTGCCAGATGATTCATGTGTTTGCAATGTGTTTTCTCTCCAAAGCTGGAAAGAATTGCTGATGTGAAAGAGCAAGTCTTCCCTGTCACTGGAGGATTCCAAGCACTTAAGGGGATAATCAATTCTGTGAGTACCAGGCAATAAGTTTTACATTTCCTCCAGATTACAGCACTCTCCAGTCCCACTTACTCTTCTAAGCAGAACCGATTCCTAAGTCAATAATTGCAAAAGGTGAAGTTGCCTCACTCTTATCTTAGGAGGGGTAACTCTGTAAATCAGCATTGCCTGCCCCTCCTGCAGTTATTCATGCACAGACCTTGTGTAGAGTTTGAGGACTGCACAAGGAGAGGGGAATTTGTGCAGGAAGTTAGAGGGATGCTCTGAGGAATGGCTGCTTTGGGTTTAGGCTGGAAAAAATGGAGACTGTTTCTGCAGGAGAGTTGAGAACAACTTGTTAAAATTCTGGGGAGGAAGGGCGATTTAGAAATACATATACAGAGAAATGTTCTAAATACATGACTTCAACCAGTTGTAAGTATCCCAGTAAGTGATAATACTAAGTTCTGTTTTTAAGCATGGCATAACCAAGTCCCATCAATGAGATGAGGCCATTCAGCCAATTACTGTGGTTTGCAAAAGGGATCAAAGCAAGAGGAACACTTTTTAAATTAAAGGCTGCATATTTTATGCAAGCTTAACAGTGTTGCAGCTGTGCGTAGGCAGCACTGTACAAACAGGCTTACTGGCAAAAGTAAGGTCAAAATCAAAAATGAAATCCTTTTTCTGGGAGAGATCCCACTATCATCCATTTCCCTTTCCTTTTTCTTTTTTAATTTTAATAACAAGAGGATACGACTCACATCCGGGATATTACAGTCACAAATTTTTCACTTCCCTTGAGCAGTGTGGTTTTTGTGCATGTCATGATGCAGCAACTTACTTTCCTTCTATTGCTTAAAATAAACGTAATTTCAGAACCTTCCTTGCACATTCTAAAGAGAGATAATCAGCCTTTTGATGCATTGACATTTTTTCTCCTGAAAAGACAGTGTGTACTCCATGTGGTACTGCTTAAAATCTTTACTGTTCAAAATCTCATTCTACACTGTTTGAAAGATTTAGAGGACTCAGCTATGCTGCTGGTGCAAATGATGCAACCTCGAAGCCACTAGTTCTGGGCTTATTTATAAGAGCTGAATGTTTAGCCCCAGCTGATTATGTTATGTTTCCAAGGATACTGCATTTAGAAATGTGTACGTCAAGACAGAACCAGATCGAGGAGTAAAGACATTTGCATTCAGCATTTCCCCTCCAGTGAGGGTCACTGACCTGCAGATTGGAGCCTTCTGAGGAGTCAGGTCTCTCCATTGCTCTTGTCCTTCAAGGAAGCAGCAGGAGTACAGTCCCTTGAGGAGACTGTAATTAAAGCATGTGAAGATTAGCACAAACTGTAGGACCCCCTTTCTCAGCCTAAGTGTTTTTGGGCAGCAGCAGTGCCAGCCTGCCTCTTTTATACTCCCCAGGAGTTTTCAAACACCTTCACTCCTGTGTGGGCAGAAGGGGAAGCTTTTCTCCTAAGGTCTGGCAGATGGTGCTTGCACAAGCCTCAATCCAGCTTCTTTTGGCACTTGTGAAAAATGCAAGTGTAAAAATCCCAGATGTGTGCATATCATAGCTGTAGAGCAGGACCAGGCACGTGGAATGGCAGCACCTTGTTGTAAGGTAACAGCCTAGCACTGAAAGGAAAAGCAAACTTGAGTACACTGTTCTACAGTTTAAAAGTAAGGTTTGCTCCTGCAGACTAAGCTTGTGAGTTGCTCCAGGGTTTATTTACAACCTGGAGCTGCAGTGAACATGTCAGCACTTGGCTTTTACCACAGAGCATGGATCAAAGTATCTGCAGATAGGATTTTTGCTTTGTTTGGTTTGGATTTTTTTGTGGGCTTTTTAATGTATGTGTGATGGCTCTATTAACATGATTTTTTGCTATGCTGTGGTTATAACTCAGTTTTCTTTGCAGGGGTCTTAAATTTTTACAGTTCATTCTCCTAACATTGTAACACTGATAAGCAGAGCTAATTGAACATGAACTAGTCAGAGTTTTCCTTTTTAGTTACTGTTACAAACTAATCTGAGTTTGCAAGTTCACTAGAGAATACAGATTCAAAGAGATACTTCTGAAAGGGAAAACTGATTTCAAACCAGATGAAAATGAGTTGCTCAGGTCACAAACGTGCAGCAGTATTGCTCAAAGTGCAGAGTCAAAGGTGCAGTTGTGAAACCCTCCATGAACATTGCTGAACAATTCTTGTTTAGAAAAAGCACACATATTTCAGAAATGGCAGCGACACAACAATTAAAACCCCTGAGCAAAACTGCAGCCTAGAACTGTTGAGAAGGAATGATGCAGGAGCCTCTTATACATTGATCTCTCCAGTTATGAGATCTTTTGGCTGCTGTCTTGTTAAAATTTGTACCCTATTCCAGGAGAGCTGAGCAGTTAGATTGCATTTGTTGGTGCTAAAGTGATGAGCTTTATCATACAGTGTCTGTTAGTAGCTGCTCTTGCAATTGCTTGCAGTCTAAACACCTATTCCAGTAAATTTTCTCTGGACAGATACACAAAATGTATTTACTCTTGTCTAGGGATTAACACTGGAGATAGTTGAGATGAGCATTTAGAGTAACCCTAGCTTAGATGCTGGAGAGCTCACACTAAGTTTTGACCTTACGTTCAGATAAAACCCCAGAGAGGTGGGAAGGGTTTAAATACCACCACACTGTTGGTTTCTGCTGCATAACAAAACCTGCCAATTCCAAAGCTCTGTGCAGACCTCTGAAGAGGGGGCTGCTTTGTGCAGTTTCCCGCTCTGCCAGCATTGCTCATACCTAACTTTACAAAGTCGTAACTAAACAGCATTGTCAGGGTGAATAAATCTAAGCAAAACTCTAGAGCTTAAAAGCAAAACGCTGAAGGCAAGTTACTGCACTCTCAGGAACAGTTACTGATGGGGTTTGGCTGGTAATTACACGGAGTGTGGCCTTGTGAGCGAGCCAGGGCAGTGTAAACTGCGAGGCTTGGGGAGGGCACAGTTTCTGTCACCATGCGGCAGTTCAGTACTAGATAAGAAAATGAAACCCTTAATTAAACACAAGTCCTGCTGATTTATGCGTGAAAGTTGTCTGGTTGTGTCTGCAGGCAGAATTGGACAAGGCTCGTGCTTTTAAAAGTTACATTACAGGAACTCACTTTAGTAATGTTATTAGAGTGCGTGACAGCTCTAAGTAGACTTAAACACGTTTTTATGCTCAAGTGAGTTGACAGCACTTAATACGGAAAGTTAAAATATATTTTGTACTTAGGAAACCCCACAAAAACTTACTGGATAAGACTACAGGAACTAATACATGCAGAACTTCAGAGGAAGTAATCAGTTCAAAAGAGGGTCAGCGCAGAGTTTCTTTATCTTTCATTGGTACAATTTCTTAAGAACTCTACCCAGGAAGGATTATAAATTGCTTAAGAGATTTACCTGGGTAAGATTATAAATAGGATTGCTGTGCTCTCTCTGGTTTTTCATTGCAGGTGCTCAGGTTTTTTGGTTCATTTTATGTGGGAAACGCAACCTTAAACATAGTAGACAAAAAAAAAACTGATGAAATCACGTGAACTAAGCAGTTGCACCACCCAGAACATTGTAAATGGAAGCTAAATTGTCTCCAAGCTGGCTGAGCCCCTTGGGGAAAAAACCCTAACCCTCAGCTAAAGCTGTCAGTTTGTCCAGGAAAAGCTGCCAATGTGGATACTTAAGGATCCACCTCTTGTTGAAGGGGTGACCCGGGGAGAGGAGACCTCAGGGTTTGCAGGGTGCAAACTCCCGGGCTGATGTGGAGTTACTTAGACTCATCAGAGGAGTGCACCTGGGAACAGTGAGACTGAGCAAAGGATTAAATGCACCTAGGGTCCTTTAAAAACCATATTCACCACCTACCCAGGGGCAGACTCTGGCTAAAGGGGCATAAGCAGGAAGTGCTATTAAAATATAAATTTTCTGCTATAAAAGTATAAATTCTCTCCAGTAAAGCACAGTGGGTAAAGTCTGCTTCTCTTGCAAAGAGCAGTCAACAAAATCCCTCTGGCATTCAGATCCATTTGGACACCAGGGAAGGATATCTGCTGAATATCCTGGGGGTTTCCCTGTCAGCTGGATGGTTCCTGTGTCACTCGTGGTGCATGGCAATGCATTCCTACCTTGGAGTTACACGGGTTGGTGACAGCCAGCTCAGTGGGGCCCGAAGGGAGCCCCTGCACAAACCGTACGTGGCAGTGGCACGCTCAGCCTCTCCCAGTACCTGATGGAGTCACTTCTCATCCAGAGCATGGTGACACTCACTGTCACTGTGCCCCAGCACAGTGCAGAGAGAGGGGCCCCACAGGATGCCAACAAGTCTTGGTGACAAGCAGACCTGCCCCTGTTTGCCTCACTAACACAAAGCCAGTGGGGAGGGAAGCCCCCAGTCTGTGTTGGACAGTGACGTGGTACCTGAGAAGGGACAAAAACAAAGTAGCAAGGAGGAGTCAGTTCTGTTGAGGTAGGCAAGAGCTGTTTTGTGTGAGGAACAATTTTAGCTTTTAGGTTTGTAAAACTTACTGTATTGACTTCCCAAATGTGCTTCAGCCTCTCACCATGAATCTGATGCCTTCTACTCTAGCTGTGCTGTCAGCAGCACTTCCTCCAGCTGACCTGGCTTTGGCACTGGGGGATGGGGAGTTGCTGAACTTGCACGAGTCCAGCAGCATCTCCCATGGGTACCTGCTGTAAGGGAGCAGAGCTCACGTTTATGGAGAGCGGGAAGCTTACCCAACTGCCACAGGTGGAACTCCAAGGTCAGACAGTGGAGAACACTGGTTCCATATCCCTAATGTGGGAGCTTACCAAGCTCTGCTCTCTGAACCACTCACGTCTCAGGGGCCAGGTTGCAACTTGGATACTGAGCAGTAATTAGGGACTACATGATTTTCAAGTAGCCTCTACTTCTGTCCAGCCTGCTCAACTCCCTTGAGCTGAGCTGCCTCCCTACACTGCCTTGGTCACAGTGTGCTGAGCCTGCTCCCCATTTCCTTAACTACTGTCCCTCCGCTGTGGATGAGGGGTCAGCCAGCTGACTGCACACGGGTAAGATTTTTCAAGGCCAAAATCAGCTTAAACGGTTCATTATCAATTATACATCAACTTAATTGGATCATTTCCTGTAGGAAGAAAATATGCTCAGTTTATGTACTGGGAATCCAGGAAGCAAACTATTAGACATTTAAGGAGAGGGGGAGGAGAAATGCAGCAAGTTATCATTAAAGGAATTATTCTGATTGAATCAGTCATCTTCTTTAATCCCCTTGGACGGTCTAATCTTCAAGCTGCGCTCGGTGCAAGGTTCAGAACTAACGCTGCGCTATGTTTTCCATGTGATTGAGACCGAGGAGATAGTTTTGGGAATTACTGCATGTAGTTGTTAAAAGGAATCAATGGCCTGGAATAGAATGCTTTCTGCTCTACCCTTCACTGCTGTGCAGCCCTTAATTTGACATTCTCTGACATATTACAAACCATATAATGTTCTCCTGGAGCACAGTGAGCTTGATAAGCCAGCACCGGCACTGACACAGCTCCAGTTAGTGTGAGCGTGCCTGTGCCCTGTGATTGGGATGGAACTTGTCAGCCATCCCTGCACGCCTGGCAGCTCCGTTACATAAGGGATGCTGCACAACTTGCTCCAAAGGAAGCAGTCACAGGTCCAAACAAAATCCAGCGTTTCATTAGTGATAAGTTGCTTCGAGCCAGATTTTTCTAACTAATGGGAAAAAATTAAGTAGCCTGAACAACTATTTTCCTGTTAAGGAAAGTAACAGTTTTTCTTGATTCTTAGTTGCATTACTTGGTAAGTAATGGGTTTAGGGTTGTTTTTAGTAATTTCAGGGTAAAGGTTTCAGTGCTGTTAAAATACGCATCTCATGACCCACAGTTTTGTCATCTCCATTTGCTTTCCTCAGCGACTGCCAATGAGGTACTACTCAGCCTTGGTGTAATTAGAATATTCTCACTAACCTAACACTGCGCCAGGCTTCTCTCGGGTGGTGATTTTATGCAAGACCATATGTCTCTGGGATTTTTTTCTCTTAGAAAGGGGACAGGGTAGCAGACTTCCCCTTCCCCTTGCTCTTTGTCCACGACACTGCCGAGCAGCTTCAGGGAGCAGGCCATGCTTGGCAAGGAGGTGCAGTTATGAGCACAGATGTTCAGCAGCAGAGGGAGGTAGGACCTGTTAGATATTAACTGCTGCAGTTCCTTCTCTTTGTTGGAGAGAAGCACCAAAATGGTGTTCTCAAGAAAAGCATGTGTTTTCTTTCCTTGTTACCCTGAATCAATTGTGTTCTGTCTAGTGTGAGGTGGTCCTGCTGCCTCGTGGCTTTCTACACAAATCAGCACTGCAGAAATAAATAATAGGGTTTGCTTGAACACAGCAGGGGCACATGATGTAGAACCAACATTAGAAAGAATGGATGGAAGGCTTCACTTTGGAAACAAGTAATTAATTTCAGGCAGTTCAAACGTTAGTTGCTGTACAGAGGATCTGGCTTGTCCAGAGCCTAAGGTGGGTTGTGCCTCAAAGATCCTGTTCATGATTAAGGTTACCTGAGTGTGATCACTCACATCAAGGGCTCTACTTGTATTCATTTCCTCTAGTATCCTATTCCAGGTCTTTATCTTTAAAGGCTAACTCTGCCACAGGATTAGGGGGCACAAGTCCTAACCAGGTAAAAAAAAAACAACAGCTCACAAATGTAATAAACCTGTAACTATGCCAGCCTATGTACATCTTAAATTCTTCATCACCTTGATTGCACACATGTTAACTTTACATGCCATAAGGATCAGCATGAAAAATCCTGTTCTGTGGACAATCAGTATTTCAATCTCTACAACAAAACCAGCAAGTGAGTCCATCATACCAATTAAATACCTCCTGCTTTTCTTCCGTTTCCTTTTTACTGCCTCAGCAATAATGAGAAAAAAAGGTTTCAAGTTAAAGGGAAAAAAAAAAAAAGGAAGCAAGCTGCTAGTAGTACTTCTAAGTGACTCATAATAAAACAAACCCACACGGAAGCATGGAGTGAGCTCAGTCTTGATTCTGCCAATCAGAAGGAATGAAGCAGAATAGCTTTAGGAACTAAACTGAGCCTGGACATGGCTAACCCAGCACCAGCACAACACTGCCTTCATCACCCATTCCTCTGAGGAGCTCCACATGGAGCTGACACGAGGCTCAAAGAGGCATTAACTCACTGGAGACAGGCTTCAATGAAGAGCAGTGTTCCCCAAGCTGTGACAACTTCCTGCAGCACTGACCAGGGCTCCTAGACCCCACCTCCACACACTGCTCCTCCACCTGTGCACGCAGGAGTCCTGTTGCTGCCTGCTACTTAAATGGCTGCACCCACGCCCAGTGACATTCCTAACCAGCCAGAGTTGCAGGCAATCCCTCATCACAAAAGAGCCCACAGGACTAGGTGTCACAGCTGGCAGTCATGGAGGCTTTGCCTTTGGGCACAGATCTGACTGAGGCACAGAATATTCAAGGTGGATTTAAGTGCTCTTACGTTATCGGGGCCCTCTCAAACACCACCTTCGCTTCCTGCCCTGTGCTTGCAGTACATTTATCACACTGCATATCCATGTTTAGCACTGACAAGTACTTGATCGTGTTTACCACTCTGTCTTGAGTTATATCCTGATAAGAGGTGCAATTCTTAGTGAGGCTGGTTTTGTGGTTACCTAACAGAGGAGCTTGGCACAGCACATGAGGAAGGCACATCCCTGTGGCATGTCCTCCAGTTTTACTTAAGTTTGCAATTTACCACAATTTCTATCTCTGCTTGCCTCTGTGTTACAGTTTTACTCACTAACTGTTCTGTTTGTAATATCTCTAGAGAAAATTGCAGACCCCACATTTGGGAGGGAGAGAGGAAAGAAAAAGTTGAAATCTCCACAGGAAAGCCACTGCCTGAAGTTGGCTGTGAGGCTGCTGTGTGAGGGGCTCTCGGGGCTGTGCTGCCATCTCTGACTTGCACACATACACTTAGCACACTTTGGCTGGCAGCACGTCCACAAGCAGCACTCAATGCACAGGCTCCATGCACCACACAGGAGATACAACTGCTCAAATATCATCTTTGCACATGCACTTGAAGTAATTGCATTGTGTTGTCAGCAGGTTTTGCACATGCCTTGCTATACACAAGTAGAGCAAATAAGATTATTTTTTAAAGATGAACATTTTTTCCTCGATTCTGGAAATAGCAAGTCAGATGCATTTGTTTCATTGCAGTACATACACTTCTGTAGGGAACCATGCTGCCTTCCCTGGAAATCACAGCAGCCTGATTGGGGATCAGCTTCCAGGGAGCACTGACATAAACGGAAGTGTGCACGTTTGGGTGAAATCATAGGGACTAAAGGCCACTGGTGACCGTGGAAATATTTAGCTGTTCAGAATCATTAGCGTGCAAAGTCTGACCAAAACATGTCAGAAGCTGTCCCCCCTCCAGCAGTTTCTCATTATCCTGACCTTTGTCCTAGGAACCAAACACCTTACACAGCTACAGAGCATTTTCTAGACTTATAATCATTGTGGTGATTCAGTAAAGAATGCAGCTGTACTGATGACCTGCCCCAAACCCTGAACCCGGAGTACAGTTCTGGGCAGGAGCAGATGCCATCCAAGTTATGATTTATGGTGCTGCCTGCTGCCAAAAACTTTTGAACTGCATACAGGGCTAAGCAAAACAGAGTGGTGCTGCAAGATAAATTGACACTTGGCGTATTTTTGTAATTGTCACTGTACAGCTGGGGTGCTCCTGGCTCGTTACTAGTGCACTATTCTCCCAGTTTCTTGGAACACAACCTTCATTAGCGTACTGAAAGTTGTTTTAGCCTGTGTGTGTAACACTGTGCCGCCTGGTACAGCTCTGTTCCACAGTATGTTCTGAGGGTATGGCAGGCTAAATACTCAGAAAGCTGCTTCTCCCCTGCTAAAGCACCAAGAACTTGCAAGAGGCAGCAGCAAGGGTGAAGAGTGAGTCAGAGCAGAGCCAGGTTACACAGAACCTGTGGCAGGTTAAAGAGGTCCTGCAAGGCAGGTCCAGAAGGCACATTTGCCATGTGAAGAAATATTGGCATAAAGTGGGGGCAAGATCTCTGACAAGGCAAAATTCATAAACAGAGGTGAAGTTTGCAAAGACCACAAGTCCTGATGTCAGCCTGTTACTTGGCTGCCTTTCTGCAGCATGTTGCTGGGACATCTGCCCTTTCTGTGCTAATGGCATGATTTAGGTGGGTGGGGTGTTTCTGGAGCTCAGAACTGTCAAAACTGGAGTCTGTGGTCAATTTGGACTCTTTTCGGTCAGAAATGGATGGCGTTTCTCTGAAAGAGCTCTAATGGGAGGAAATGTGTTATTAGTGACAAAAATGGGAATGCACTGCATTAGAAGGTGGGTGAGAACTTGTGTTATTAGTCTTTAGGAACCTTCTAGTAGAAAGTGCATAGAAATCCATGAAGATGGACATGGATTTTAAGTACTCATTCACAATCAGGTTGGTCAGGAAAAAAATGCGCTAGTGAAAAGTGGTGCCAAACAGAAGAGCTGATAAAGCTTACTGTAAAGTGAATAAATATACTTGATAAAAAAATGTCCTACAACTGTTTTGAGAAGATTTACATGTGCTTGCCTGTAAGCCACTGAAATAGCCTGAAACAGAGACAAGTGACAGACAGACAGTGGGCTTTGGAGAGAAAATGTGCCCATTTCGCTAGTTAGGAGCTCAACAACTCCAGTTTGAATGGCCACAGTGCTCAGAGGGAGCTGGGCAGCATGTGCCAGTGAGTTTGCATCAAGGGTGAATTAGCTTGTGAGCCCCCATGGGTGTCTCAGATGCCTCTATTCTATTAACTTCCACTCTTGGAAGTGTGTTGAAGTGATTAACTTGCTTTACTGAGAGATGCTATAGAAACTGTACAGTATCTATTCACTAAGTAGCCATAAGAAGGGATTTCACTGGGAGGCTGCTCTGCCTCGAACCAGCCCTGTGGAGCAGTACCAGAGCTAGCACGGAGCATGAGCTGTGTTCGTGCCACTGGCTCCTGGGAATGCTACTCTAAGAACTGTCCTAGAAAGCACCAGAACATCTTTCAAGTCTTGGATGCTTGGTGGCAGCTGCTGCTGCAAAGTGGCAGCAGTGTAACAGGTCCTGTACATGGGGAGCTACAGAATAATTTCCTCATCAGCCTATTGTGGTGGTGTTGAACAGGAGGATGTTTGGGGCCTGGATTTCATATCTCATTTGCTTGTAAGTTCAAGAGACTGACTACCTTCAAGAGCAGAACTCTACTGCCTCTCTTGTTGCAGCAGCCACACAGTTCCTAACGACTCACAGCTGTGGTCTCTTGACTTTGATTAGGCTCTGCTTCCAGCTGAACCAGTCTTGCACAGTACAGTTCAGCCCCAGAAGGGGAAGAACACCCCCTAGTTTCTCTGCACTTCTCCATTTCTGAAGCTGCAGGACAACAGGACTGCCAAGCTTCTGCTGTTTTGCACTTGGGTTTGTGGGGAAGTGGTTCTCTCTGTGCTAGCCAGCACTGAGTGGGGGGAGGGGGGGCCAGAGTGGGAGAAAGCCTCTGAGAGCCTGGGAGCAGAGTCCTATATTTGGTGTGGTGCTCCGAGAATCAAGTAGATGACATAAATTCTCTGAATCTCTCCTTGCGTGCTGTTAAATGAAGGCAATTCATAGTCTTACTTGAATTTTATATCAACAGAGGGCTTAACTATCCTACCCAAGAATGGCCTTATATAGTTATTATTTCAACTTCTCGTGTGAGCAGTAGGTTTCTAAATGACAAATTTGTGGTGTCTTGGATTATCACAGACAGGGAAAGGGGACGCATTTTACAGATTTTTGTGGAGTTCATTTTGGCCTTGCTGACTTTGCAGCCCAGGTTTCCACAGCAGGATAGTTTAAAGTAAGTCTTAAATTATAAAGGGCAGGGGGATGAAGATGTATTAAATAATGCGTATGGATCACAGGCAAAACCAGGCAAAATGCCTTCACATCAGTTCTCCTGAAGAGAAAGGAGATTTGGATCGGAGTGCTGGAGTGAGATTTGTACTGGAGTACTGGAGGGCCCTGTGCTGACTGGGAAGAAGTAGCTTGCATGGAAAGGTAAAGATAAAAACAGATATAAAAGGCTGAGCAAAAATAAAGAAAGGCTTCAAATTTCTGTACCTTCTTTTAAGATGTGCAAATATGTTCTTTTTGTCTACACATGAAAGCACAAGCAGTGATTGCTGCCTTGGAAAATATTTGTAGTTTTCCATTGTGGCAGCAGAATCCATGTGAGCCAAACCATGCACACAGCTGGGGCTTGGTACAGCTTGTGAGTTGAACCCTGCAAAAGGTGCTCTGATTTTTATGTAACTACTGGAAAATGTAGTTCTGAACAATGTTTCAGTGTTGCTTATAAGGAATATTCAAGAGAACCCAGAGCATAAAGGGTTAAGCAGAGAGCTCTAAATGCATCCGATTGGTTCCACCTGATTCCAGTTAGTCCTTAATAAGGTTTGATTTCTGCTTTTTAAGCTGACTCAATGATTGTTGAAGGGAGGGGCTTATGGGGACAAGGCAGGTTTCTATACTATTATCCTTCTGTTTTCTTAAAGCATGGACTATCAAGAAGCTTTTTGAAGGATGGAAAAGAACCTGCTAAACTTAGAAACCCAACCTGTAGTAGTTTCAGTTTTTTTCCTCCTAATATAAGTTTTGTTTGGGGGAAAATGGCAGTCTTACGCCACTCCGCTTTCAAAGAGGCTGAGTCTCTGAACAGTACAGCTTGCTTAAGCTAAGCAGAGAATAGCAGTAATAAAAATGATGAAAAATTACTGTCAAAGCCATTTTTTCTAGGAACAGTATTAACAGCCAGTATTTTCCTGCTTTACTCAAGAGCAGCACGTCTATCTGTATAAAAATGAATTCCATGCAGGACATCAGTGTATCCTGAACCCAATAGTGAAAATTGCTTTTGTTCATGATTTTTGATCATTTCTTCTAGGCCATATTTCATCTCAGTTGGGGTTGCTCCATCTGGCCACTTCCAGTTTATGCTTAAATGCAAAGGGAATTAAATGTGTCCAAATAGGTTCTTCCTTGATTTGCATTGCATTTGGAAGCACAGTGTTAGAAAATTCACCCTGGGATGCAGCAAAATTGGAAAACTACTGCTTTCCAAGGGAAGTTAGGTCCTGTTCCACATTGTCTTCTCCTCTCCCTGACCCCAAATTCATAACATGGACCCTTCATCAGACACTGGACAAATGGGGCCAAGACAGGAGTTGGGAAGTTTCTCCCTGTCCATATAGTGGAGCTTTAAAAACAAAATTACTGAATTCCATGCCAACTGCTGAATCTGTGCTTCACATAAAGTTTGTCTCTAGTCTCAACTTCACTTGGGCTGTTCATCTGACTCTTAAGGGAAAAAATAGAACATGCTGTTACAGCAAAGGAATAAGATGCTGTATTATTGCTGTATTTTACTTTGCACAAAATATTGCCCAACCCCCAAACAAACCACGGGAAACTTCTCTCCACACTGCAGTAGAAATGAAAAAGCCAAAGCCCTTTTTTGGAAGCGCGGTGAGATCCTCAGCTCAGACAAACTGCTTGGCTTGCACTGAACTCCAGGCTACATTCTTTCCTAAGATCTCTTTTGCTGTCTCTCATCCAAATGTGTGTGCCTGCAAGGTCTCATTTTCCTTAAATACTACTTAATACTTACAAATGGGTTTTAAAGCACTAAAAATATAATTTGTGCACAACAGTCCGGTGGAGAGAGAGGAAATTTGGGAAGTGCTCACTGAGGGAGGCTATTCTCTTTCTTGGAGCTTGGCATGCTTTTTGTCAGAGCAGTGACTACATTATGGTTTCTTCTGGGCCTGGATCTGTAGCAGCAGAAGTCACTAGCAAAGATTGTAGACAAAGTGAAAAGAGTCGTACTTAAAGAAAGGCAGAAAGAGTTAAGAGTAAGCCAAGAGGTGCATTCCCAGGCAGTCAGGGCAGCTCAGCAGCAGGCACAGCTCTGGCAAGCAGGGGTAGAAGGGGGGCAGGAACAGGGCTTTCTGCTGTGCACGTGGTTACAGGGGCCTGAGTTGATTCCATGGAGTATTTATGAACTCTGCTAGAAATACCACTTACAATGGGGAAGCTAAAGTGAGACATCCCTGTCTGACGGCAGGCAGCGGAATCGGGAACACCGCGCGTTCCTGCTCTGCTTTGTGTAGGGCAGGGTGCCAGCACTCAGAATAACGTGCACTTGGCTTCACCCACAGATGGTTGGAAGACTGCTTTTGACTGGATTAGATTTTGGATCAGGCTCCGTGTGACTAATTTTTGGCCTAAACGTTAGGATTGGGGTTCATGGAAAATTAGGTTAGGGATTTGGACACCATTGTGTTTTGAAGGCTGTCCCAGGCTTAACAAACTCTTAGACTTAACTGTACAGGCATTCAGGAGTTGTGCATGCTCCAGGCAATGTCCTGCAAAGTCAGACTTAGCAAATCAAACCTGTAGCTGTGTATGTGTGTCTTCTAGGGACAAGCAGTTGTTTTAAAGTAATGTTTGCTCAATGAAATAGCACTCTGAAACCTATTTTTGACTCATTTTTTGCCTTGCAATAGGTTTTGAAGCAATCATGCACTGAGATTTTATATTTGGAGCCATCCAGTGTCTGTGTGGGAGGTAAGATTTTAAAATTTTAAAATAATATTCGATTATTATAGAATAGAACCCTGATTTCCTTGTTTTACCCGAAGGAAAATACACGTCTCTAGAAGAAAATATTTCTACCTTAAAAAATATCCTTAGAGAGTTCAAGAAAGATAGATCCTGCTCTGCTGACTCCTTCTCAGAGGAGGTGTCTGCCAGGGCCTGCTTCCACAGCTTGGGTAAATCATGTGGAAATTGGAGAGTATTTACCTGTCCCTATCCTGTGATTCCTGCTCTGCAGTGGCCCCTTATCTGCTCCAAAAATCTGTGGAGTGTAAGCTGTAAAGCATGTGACTGCATTTTTGAGCAGCAAGAGCAATACATTTATGAAGTATAAGAGCTGCACAAAATTTTAAAGGCTTGTCTTCTTTCTGAGCTTCACAATCCACACATAGTTGGGACCAGTCAAAATAAGGTAGCTGCAAAATCTTACTTGGATATTTTTGTGAAAACATGGATCATCTGAGTGAAGTCAGTGGCCCTGGTAAACTGTTTTCACTCCTCCCCTGCACAGCTCACAGATAGTGCAGCCCTTAGGCAACTTCCAGAGGAATAGTACTAAGAAGAAACATTTTCTTCATTAGGTGCTTCAAGGGAGCCTGATGCAGGTTTGGGGAATCTTTTTGTTCTGAGCCCAGATTTCTCATTCACTGAGAAACGGTTACTGTGCAACTGAGCCTCCAATTCTGTTGTTAGGCAGAATCCGCTTTCAGTTTCATAGGGCTACCTCAGTGATGAAGAATTGGGAACTAATTTTGAATGTTCCCTAGTGTGACCTAAGGAGAACTCAGTAGGATTCCAGTAAAAAGGAAATCTTAGCAAGTTGGATGCCTTGCTATGTTGTGCTTCCTTTATTGCAGACTAAATTGCAATTGCCCTGGTGTAACCTATTGCAGTGCATTGAAGGTGGGTGATTCTGAGTGTTTGCTTTTCTCTCCAGAGGAGTTTCAGGTTGTTCTTAGAGGAAGTGGCTTAACCCTTGGTGGGAGAACTGACAGTGTGACTTGTACCTATCAAGTGAATGGAACTACAATCCGTAAGTATTGATGTTAGAGACCATCTGCCTTTTTAGTTCTTATGCAGTGATTGATTTTGCTTCCCATGACCTTGGTTGATTAAAATTCAAAGAGAAAAATATTGAGAACAGGAAAGCTCTGAGGATAAGTAATAGGAGGAAAGTTATTTCACACTTTGCTCAGTGGTTTGATTTTGCTCCCAGGTGCCATTAGCTGTGAGCAGTGAGTGGTGTTGGCAGCCCAGCTGGCTCTGAGCATTAGCATGGTGAGAACTGTTGGCTCCTGATGATCAGGGAGGCAGATGTTTGCTGATGAACAAACCCATGGCTGCAGTGTACTGACCCAGGGCCCTTCTGAAAGGCCACCCAGGCCTTTCAGAACCCTAAATTGCGTTTCCCAAAGGCACTTACCTTGTTGTGTTGGCAGGTCACTGCCCATTCTGGATGGTATGCCAGGTGTGGAGTGATGCTGCTGTGGGTTTCAGGGGTGTGGATGCACCTCTGTGACATGGAGTCAGTCCTCCTCCTGCAACAGCAAAGAACAAGGCCAGTTCAGAACAGCAGGTGTATTTTCCTGTCTTTCACCATGGTTCAGCAGCATAGTGAGGTTCACTGCAGCTACATCCCAAAGCAATTCTGTTTCAGACAGTGACCATGGCACCTTTAACAGGCACTTCCCTGCAAACTTGTATCTGAATTTGGTTTTTTATATCCATAAAGTCAAGTGGATGGCTAGGATAAGTACATCCATCTTCTAGCTCTAAGCAGCATCCCTTAGATGCCAGCCAGACTGGAAAGCAACCAAAACTGGACTAGTAGAAAAAAAATCCAACTGATTTTTTCCTTGCCTATTGTCTGATTTCTGTATTAGCCTGTCTTAAATTCCTACCCAACTGAACTTGTGTTTCCAGTGTATTTCTGTCCTTACCCTGGATATCATATATATTGGAATGGGCTGCCAATCTCTCCTGTCTGTTAAATACCTACAATAATTTGGCAGAATAGCAGGATAGCCCAGTGGTTCTGGATACCAGCAGCCTGTGTAAGTCAGTTCTGCTTGTATAAATTTCCCTTCAGTTTCCATTACAATTGTCACCTCTGTTTCCCATTGCCCACAAACACTTACTAGCATCTGATGTGAGAATTGCCAACTACAGCTCAGGGCTGCTTGTTTTTCTTGGCTTCAGGAAGGGGTGTGCTGAACCACACAAGGGGAGGGGAATGGCACAGTGATGTATTGATTATAAAAACACAATCTGCTCTGTGGGGTCTTGCCAGGGCCTTCTACATCTCCCCCTGGTTCACTTCTTCAGCAATGGACAACAGTGAACGTTTGTGTAGGAAGGAAACAAAGCAATTTCATGTGGTTCTTCCTGCTATACACGAGCTCATTCTCTGTAGCTCTGTGCTGGCTCCAAGTACTTTTGTCTCAGAGGAAGCCTAAAAGGGGCCAGTGGAGCCAGAATGGACAGGAGGATAGGCAGGGCATTTGGAGCAGTAGCAGGAGGAAGGAGACAGTCCCAAGAGAAGGACATCATTCTCGTGTCACTGTATTCTCCTCTACAGGAGACTGTCAGTCCCTCAGCAGAGCCCTCAGTGTCCAAGGGCACGGGGGGTGGGTAGTCAGGAGAGGATGTGCTCAGGTTGGAGTTCCCCTCACTGAGCGCCTGGGCTTGCTTCAGGACCAGCCTCTGAGCACACCCGTTTCTCTGCTTTTAAAAGATGCATTTGGCATGTTTCTTGTTCTGCATTTATAAAGAACCATTACCAAATGCTAGAAAGGAAACCTGCCAAATGGAGCTGGGGGATAGAAAAATAATCTATGAAACATACCATTAAGACAAAAACATATGGCAATGTGCTAATCCCTCTTCCCCACCTCACAACTAGCCCCAAATCTAGGCCAAGCAGTCAGTGCAGATTATAGCACATAAGAAAAGCTCATTTATGCCAACAGCTCCTCCTTCAGCTGCCCCTGAACTTACTTGTCTGTCTGCCTGTTCCTGAAATGCAGGACAGTCATCTCCATGTTGATCTGGCAGATCATTTATCTGCTCTCACCCTGCAGTCAGGACATAATCCCTGTACAGAAATGACCAGTCCTGCTGTGGGGAAGTTTGAGAGGATGGCTGTGCACACAGGAAGAGAATTTTCCCCAGTTTACCAAACACATGAGGTAGAAGAGCTCCCTCCTGTCCTCCTCACACCTGCAGAATAACAGTACTGTGCTGGACACAGGGGCTCTACAAACAAGGGCTTCATGTTTTCTACAAGCAAGTGCTTTATAAGTGTAAGAGGTTTGCATATGACGGAGACTCAAAAGCATAAGAAACACTAAAGAAACAGACACTCCAATCACAACTAACAGGACAGTCCTGGAATGCAGTTCACACGGATGGAGCCAATTAGAAACAAATCTTCATCTTCCAACTGCCAGGGAACCCCTAATAACGTTCTCACACTCTCCATAATAATGGTGTTGATTCTAGGAAATCATCTCTCTGGGAAGAGCACGAGCTGACTCCAGTTAAATAAAATAGGCACTGTAACACGGACTCACCTGGCATTTAAAGCCAGTCTGGGGCTGTATGTTCCTTACCTTGGGCCTGCCTTGCTGCCAGTTCCAGACATGACTTGACCAGTAGGGAGTTCAGGCAGCAGCTCCTTATGACAGCAGCACACTATAGTAAGCTCATGTGATTTGTTTTTTTCAGATGAAAAACCTAAAACAGTGGAATCTGATTTTTTGCTCTGCCCTGCACCGATCCTGTACAAAAGTGGCCAGTAAGTACTGACCAAATGTCATCCAATGTTTTGCTGCAGTTGGTGCCATTATCACTGATGTCATTGTGAGGGGTTTGGCTAGAGGCAATCTTTTGTTGCTTTCACAGGGGATTGTAATTGTTGCATTTTTTCCTCATTCTTATGTTATTTCCCTGGTGTATATGCCAGCTTTGGAATGGGCTTTAAATAGTCATTGTGACCAAACCCATTTGGACAGTGCCTTAAAAATGAATATTCAGCCAGTTTATGAAACACTGAAAAGGTCTGGCTTGTCATAAGTTTTATGCAGATTAGCTGTTTTAACAGGGCATATTATGTTCTCTTCTGGATCGTCTTCAGGCTCACAATTAAATAGATGACATTACGACTGACACTTACAAGCTATTATTAAAATTGCATGTCAGGATGGGTACCCCTGCTCCACACGTCCTGATCCAACAAGGCACTGAGTTAACAGCCTCAGCACTGGGGCTAAACTGCAGCTCTGGCCTTATTCTCACTGTCACTGACCAGGGGTGCTCGTTACTTCTGGCCCTTGGAGAACTTGTCCTTCCCTCCTCCTCTCCAACTCAGTGTGCCCCAGGCCCTTCTGATCACTTTGACTTCATTGTGCAGATTCCCGAGACCCCAAGCTAACCCAAAGTAGGAAAACTGCACATCAGACCTGGGCCCTATGGGAGAGCCAAGGCTTTCTCCCTGCTTGGCAAGTAGTTGCTCTCAGAGATTTGGGATAAGGTTAATCCTAATCCAGTATGAAGCACAGCAGTTCTGCACTGGCATTTCTGTGTGGCAATTCTAGCAGTCGAAGAACAAAGCAGATTGTACAGATGACTGCTCTGTAGTTACATTTCTGACTTCAGCAACACTCCACCGCCTCAGTTGTGCTGTAAGATGGATAGCAAAGCTCCAAACACACATCTGGTTTGTGCATTATAAGGCAGGCTGGGGGAGGGAAGTTGGAAAGCTGTAGGGGAATAGAGTTCAGAGCTTGATTCCAGTGGGGTGGCTCAGTGCAGTGCCTCCAGAGTTGGGTCATGGCCAGCGGGAGAAGCAGCATGGAGCAGAGCTATACCGAGAGCAGAGGGAGGAGGTGAGAAGGCATTTAATGCTGGTGTGTTTCCTGATGTGCACATGGCCTTTCACCTAGCTGTGGGACACATGGATCTTGTCCCATGTGCAGCAGGATGTCAGACCCCAGCCTGTACCTCCCATGGTGTAGCAACAGTGCTCAGCTGAGCTGGGCTGCGGGGCTGTGCTAGCTGTGCAGCACAACAGCTGTACAGCTGCTGGCTTGGCTGAAACTAGTCAGCACCATTGCATTTGGGAGAGAACTCATTTTATCATCAGAACAGTTAGGTTAGAACTCTTCCCTCTGCCAGGTATTTCACTGAAACATTAAACAACAGGACAGCAGAAAATCAGGTCCCGGTATTAAGCTCCCCCAAATCTGATGCTGTAAATGCTTTTTCACACACTGTTAGTCCCAGAGTATGTAAACAGCCAGTCCTGCCAAATGCATGGAATGTTTGCCTAAATTAAAGCACTAGAAGTTAGTTGCACGTGCTGCATTTTTCCTTACACTGTGAAGTGTAACTGAACCAGACAGCTGCCACCCTGGAAGTGCAGCGTGGATAGAGCACCTCAGCACAATACACTTGGAGTTGTACAGGTTCACAGGAAAATCTATTTTCCCAATGTACTATGTGAAATACAGTTCCCTAACCTCCTATTGAAGGAGTTGGAGCTTTGGCCCAGAGCTGAGCAGTTTTCTGTACAGAAGACTGACAGCTATGAAAGATATGTACATACTTGAACTTTTGACTTCCCATTGGCACAGCTCAGACTAGTGCTGGATATCTCCCAGTAATTCCTCATGTAGTGGAGCTAATATTAGTCACTAATATAGCAACAACCGCTCTGCTCTTTTCTAGTGTTCTTCTCAGTGGAATTAAGACAACACAAGCAGCCCAAGGTAGTTTTGTAGCTTTTAAACCTGCTGCTTGGTTTCTGGGGAAACCATCAAGACTCATCTAACAGGTTTCATTGTATTTTTTTCTGATGTGAGACACTTCCTGTTGCCTCCTGAATTAGCAGTTTTCACACGCAGAGCAATACAAAGCCATGTGGAATAGATAAAATGCTAAAGTACGCAGAGTACTGGGTCCATGTGCCCCTGCTCTCCTGGACTTAGGCCATGAGTACTTCTGCTTCATTCCCAGCTGCTGGCTGGATTGAGTCAGGAGCCTCCCAAGTGCCAGCTGTAGAGTTAACCAAGCATTCTTTTCAAAGCCTGCTTTTCCACAGTACCCTATAGCAGATGAATATGGTATCCTTACATTGGGTGACAACATGGCTGTGCTGCTTGGCCATTTAAAATTCCTTCTTGTCATGCCACTTCTGAAGTACAAAATGCCACGGTCTGCTTACAAACCCAGCTCACTTGCAAGGCTCCTGATGAGCTAACAGCTGACAATTATTCATGGTTTCCACACAGGCAACCCATGCATTATAAAGCATGTTACAAAGTATTGAAATAAAGCAGAATGGGAGAGTAGACGTACACCCTTGGGAAGGTGAGAAAGCCAGCCCAGGTTGAATTGCTTTGAGGTCTCTTGCACACTGTGATGGCTGGTCTAACAACACAAGCTGGTTAGTAAAAAGGATTCAGATTTTAGTGCATTGCCCATTTACAAGTCACGTATTTTTCAGGTCTTGCAGCATATTTGAGAAAATCAGTTCCCCTTTGTAGCTCAGGCTTGCATTTGCTGTCCTGCCCCAGCTCGAGGTAATCAAACCAAGCCAGAGATGGCTTTGACCTCCCTGTTACTGTACTTCTTTCTGCAGTCACGGTGCCTTGGAAGGCAAACAGAGCCCTTGTCTGTTTGAACACTAGTACAGGAGCAACTGGGATATTTTACAAGTCTGCATTCCTTGCTATCTTGACTTTTGTTCTCTCCATTTTGCTGTAAGCCCTGTGAGTTTGAATTCAGAACCATCTGTCTGCAGATGTGGCTTCACCAACACAGCTGGCTTCTCCTCCAGTAAGCCAAGAGGGGAAAATCCCCCTGCCTTCCATGGAAAGATCAGGCAGGAAGACCTGCATTTCTCTTACTGCCTGAACACTTAAAAATTTGCTTTGATTAGATAAGTGGATGACAGTAATTACAGTTTAAACTAGCACACCACCACACTATTTTACTGAAATGCTTGTAGTGAATTGTTATGTGACTACTACTCAACTACCTCGGTCTGTTTCAACTCTTAATTTCTCACTGGAATATTACAGTAACATTTTGGATTTGCTGGTGGCCACTGCAAACATCCAGTCTAATCTTGCACAGACTCTCCTCTAAGCCAGACAAGAAAGGATGGATCTAGGCTAGGCAGTGGATTATTCAAACGGAACCAACAGGCTGAGAAATTGTCATTGTTCTTAAAATAGTTTAGAGAACTACAGAAGTCTATTTTTTCATGCAGCTGCAGTGCTGCTGGCCAGCTTCCATCTTTGGGTATCCTGCACATGAACTCAGGGCTTGCTAGGACAGAAATGGTCAGCATCCTTCTCCTTGGGCTTGGAAGCTTAAGGAATAAAAAGCCAAAAAGGACAAATCGCAGCCTACACCTGAGTGCAAGTGAAACCTCTCTCGCAGGTACCTCGACTTGATCAGCTTGCATGCCAGGGTGGTATAGTCAACACTGCTGCTAATGACCTTATTCGTCCTCCATTCAAATCCTCTTGGCTTCTGCTTCCATTTCCCCCTTCCCATATCCTGTCCAACACAAACAGCTGGTGGCACTTAAAGAGCAAAGATTCATTAGGAATTATTTTCTGGGTGGTAGGAAGGAAAATGACTACTCTTGTATTGCCAAATTCTTGGTTGCCTGCAGTTTCCAAGGAGCTGATGAAGTTTGAGGCAGCTTACTTGACACAAAGCACACAGCACTGCGGGAGGTAGTCTGTTACCAATCACCACACTGTGTTTTTTTTCCCATGTATTGCCAGCAGTAAGAGCTCTCACCAACTGCACAAGTTCACAAGTTTAGTGGTACCTTTCAATGTACTTCTTGCCAGACATTGCAAGAAGGAATTCCTGAGGGAAAGGCCAACCTTAGTGAGCACGGCTTACTGGAGTCTGCAGGTAACTGAAGAATCAATAGCTCAGACTCTTACAGCTGTAAGAACAAGTGAGAGCTTTTGTTCTAGAAAGAAAACATGGGGAGAAATTATCTCTAGGACTAAACATGCAGCTTTATGTCCTGAGCTGCAGATGTTACCTCGAGACATGCTATTATTTGGCCATTAACCAGAGTCCTCACAGGAGCAGCCGGTGTCACTCAAGTCTGTTCCTCCTGTTGCCAACAGCTGCTGTGTTGCTTGTGCACTGCTTTGTGAATGGGATGGCAGCTCAGGGAGAACTCTTGACACCTACAGCAATGGGTGGTGTCTGCACTGACACCACTTAAGGCTTTAGATATTAATTTGGATTTTTTTCTGGTTTGTCCCTGATTTCTTTTTGATCCTGTTTTGACAACTGAGCTATTGTCTCTTAGCCCCTTGGAATAAAAAGATGAGAAGAAAGCAGAACTCACATCCATCATCTGACACCTTCAGTCTTTAAGGAACCTATTTCAGGAACCAGCATAGCCACCTATTGTAGCCAGGTGATTTCCTCTTTACAAGTTCCTTAACCTCTCTACATACGAAAATATTTTGTGCAGGTTCTGTTTGACTTTTAGAAAACCACTTGTTTTCTCCCCAGCAGGACATCAGCCCTGTAATGGTCACTAACACCCTCTGTCTCTTTATGTTTGTTTGCGTTATATGCCCCCTGTCTATTTTTGTTTGAGGTAATACAAAACTAAGCTCCACTTCTTTTGATACCATTTTCATAGCCTCTGATAGCCTGACTGCAGGTAAGAGTTCCCTCATTTTCTGGCCCAAGTTTTAGTATTATGATCTTAGTCTCTGGAGTACAGGTTTAGCTGCTTCACTGTTGCTGTGCTGGCAGGGCCGAGGCAATGGGAATGAACCACAAGCTCCAAGGATATCTCAGGAGAGGCTTGAGGGAAACCAAGGTCCTGTCAGCTGGGGAAGCCTGGGGCTCTGTGCAACTGGAGGAGACTTGTGAACCCAGTGCTTTGCTTCCTACGGGGTTCCTGACGAACTCATGTGAAAACTTAGTTTAAATGGCACTGCAGGAGCCTATTTAAAATGTGCTCACAGGGTGCACCAAGAAGTTCCTGCTTACTGCTTGGGCATTCTTCACAGCAGCTATGCAGACAAAAACCAAAGCTAACTGAAAGCCCAGGAATCCTCCTGCCTGCCTACAAAAATCTTAGAGTACAAAGAGGAAACACATGCCTCACAGTCAGCTCTAGGTGCTCTAGATATCTAGGTGAAAGGTGCTTCCATAACAGTGGAACAGGGGTACTTTGAATCTTTCTTTCCCGTTTCCAAGTCTGATTTTTATTAATACCAGCACCATTTGAGAGGAGGAAAAGCGTGGATACCTGAGAGCATGTGAAGATAAATGGATTGTGGGCTCCATCCTGCAGATTACCTCACTGGATATCCAGACAGCTGATCCCTTTGGAGGGCAGCTGAAAGGCGTTGTACAGAATGGTTGTCATGGCAGGCTCCTAAGCAACAATCCTGGCTGTCCCCCCTGCCCAAGATAGAGCCTGTTCTGCCTTTACTGCATCCACTGCTGCTTGTGACATGGACATGGGAGGCAGGAACTGAAAAGCTGCCTTTGAATCTCATCTCTTGGGGAACCACAGCCTGTTCCCTTAGACAGCAGAGGCCGCAAATTCTCTGTGCAAACAAGATGCCAGGCAAGTGCTTGCATCCTCAGGGACATGCCCAGGATGTGCAGGAGCCGGGAAGCCAGCATTTACAAGTTTCACTTAACTATACCGAGAAATAAGGTTTTCTACTGTTACTTCCCTTTACTTCCCCAGCACCTGCAGGCCCATAAACAAGCCTCCCTGCTTCCTCCCCGCTTGCCAGTGTCCCAGCAGCGTGGAGGGGCACCCAGCAAAGGCATTACCTCAGCGCTGAAGTGTTCACTAGGACATTGTGAACACATCCTGTACATTTATTTACATTTATTTCCGAAGCACCTTTATGGGATCTCTGCTTTGCCCCTCCTTTGTCCTATGGTTGATAAAGGCACTCAGCAAGGAGAAGCCATGCTTTCTAAGGTGACTGATGCTGAATATGTTTGCCTAATTAACTTCAGGCTAATAATTCTAAGCCATTAAGTAGCTAGTTAGTACATGTTTCAGATAAACACATCTGGTCCTGCCCTGAGTGGAGGTTGTGCCTGCATGTGGGTGACAGATGTGATGTTTCCCCAGCGCTCTCTCTTAAATAATTAACAGTGCGTTGGTGATGCAGCCAGAACCAGTGGCCTCGTGGCAGCTGCACACTCCCCAGGCGGGGCTGAGGACATGTGCCTGCCCTCCTCATCTGCCTCACAACCAACATGCAGCTCTGAGAAACAGCCTTTTGAAGAACTTCACACTCTTGGCCTCTGGTCTGCAAGGCAGTAGGAGAAGGAGTAATCTCAGGCTGCCCAAAGGGCAGAGTGTGGAATTCTCAAGCCCTGTACATTAATCTCTTACTGAACAAAGAAAACTGGGAGTGATCCCTTCCTGCTGTGTCACTGCCTGGAGCTGCTGCGCTTGGAACCACCTTCTTGGGAGGGAAATATCCTCCTGTGGTAGCCTACTCCTTTCTATGGGCAGTGGCTTCCAAGGCTGGCACAGCTGGTAACTCTCATCTGTCTCAGAAGTGAGAACAGCTAGGATCAGTTCCATGCGGGAGAAACCCTTCCTTCCAACTGGGCTGTTGTTTGGTTTTTCAGGTTTTGGCTTTTTGTGGTGCGCCTGTTTCAAGTTGGTTTCTTTTCCAGACAGAGAGAGGAATTATGTCAATAAATTAAAGAAGCACAGCAGGATATTTTGCAAGAGGCTACTTTGCACAAAAAATTACTTCTTAAAAGTGAGACTTGAGTTGCTGGTTGCCAAAGGGCAGGTTAAGATTTATTCCTACATCTGAGGGTGCCTGAACCCCAATTACTCTGTGTCTGTACCATCGTGTCCAACATGAGCTGTCATTAGAGCTAGACATGTGGGCCCAGCCCCTGACCTCTTTTGTCAGGCACCAACAATAGCACAGCTGCCCCTGCATAGCTGGGATCTCAGACCTGCCATTTGGCACAAGGAACAGAGCAAATTGGATAAATATACATAAACACATTGGGAAGGGAGGGAAAACAGAACAGAATGAACCAGAGCAGCAACCCACAACTTGTTTGATAGGGATGATTTAAGTAGGCATATGGTATAGTTAAATGTGCTTTCAAAAACATTGGCCTGATCCTTCAAGCAAATATGAAATAAATATCTGAATAGCACGAGATCCAATCCAGCACCATTAGTGCTCTCAGAGGAGGCACTTGAGTGCTCAGGAAGGTGTGTGGGCTCTGACACACTGACATTCCCACACACACCATCAGTACTTCATGTCATCGTGGCACAGTTGTACTTTCCTTTAACTCTACAAGCCTTACAACCAAACAGGCAACGAGCTCTTAATTACACCTGGCCCAGCACCCATTTTCATGTCTTACTGGCTCAGTGTTGGCAGAACAGCACAGCCCGACCACATCTCTCACGCCTGGGTTCATCCAACAGTCCCACTGCCCAACAAGTCTAATAGTGGACCTCACTGCAGTGCTCACCCAGCACCGAGTCACTTGGTACCTCAGCAACACCTGTAATTACAGCTCACCTTTGTCTCATCACCTTTTCCAAGATGGACAAAGAGACAACAGCAAAGAACCTTAGACATTCTGACTGTGCTATTACTACAGCCACATTTAGAAGATGCTCTTCAAAGCCACCACAGGTGTGTCTCCACAGAAGCCACACCCAAATACTCAAATGCACAAATCCCTGTGATTTCTGGCACACGCAGGTATGCAGACAGGCTGACCTGTTTAGTCAGGCAGTCCCAGAACTTGGTCAAGGTCATTAAATTGAGTAGAACATCCCTTTGCCTACCTTAATGAACTCTGAAAAAGGTTTTGTGAAGCTTAGTTGAGTTTTCTGGTAACATGAAAGCGAGTAGCCAAAACCCAGAGTATATAGCTACTGTTGTTTGCTATGGCCAGCCTTACTTTTACTCTTGTTTGGTCACTTCCTTCCTCAGCTGAGAAGGGTAACATTTTAGGAAACCTGTAGCAAATACCGAGCAGTGCTAGTGCAGGCAGGGTGTTTGCAAGGTGCAGCTTAGTCTCCTGTAGCTTTCGGGGCCACTCAGGAATGGATTAATATTTCATGGGTGTGTTGAGCATTTCTGTCCTCTTTCAAACTAATAAGTGACACCGAACTCTTTCTGTGGTGCTGTTCACTTAGCACAGCCTTTGTGGCAATGAAGGCAGGAGTGTGATTTGACCACAGAGCTGAATTTCTCACTCATGTAAGGGGCAACGCTTGTGCTGAGTACTGAGCCACTAAAGAGCTCAGCAGCTGGTACCACTATTAAAGCAAGGGTCTAAGGACCAATTTTCTATGTCTCATCCTCAGTCTACAACCTATATGGTGATTACATATCACTTGGAAAAATCCTTGTTCAGAGACAAGGGGAGCAATTAAAATGAGGATTTGATCAGATTTCCCAAAGGGGCAGCATGTTGACTAAGATACTTCCTACTTCATGTAGCACTGGTCACTACTGTGAAAAGACAAAAGCAGAACAATCCCACTCACCTCTCAGGGCCCAGCACTGGATGAAGGACAGCAGACAGGCTGCTGCTGCTGCTGCTGCAGATGGAGATCTCAGTCCCCAGGATAAACTCTGGGCCTCCTCAGCCCTCTTCTAGCTTCAGTGCCGCCAAGCAGCTCTCTGCAATGGAATGCAACCATTCCCAGCACTAGCAAAAAAACCACAAAAAACCCCCCACCAAATTGTCTGCCCTCTTTTGACTCCCTGCTGCTCACCAGTTGGAAGGATGCCAGCTCCAGACCAGTTTGTTTTCACCTGTTCATCTCTTATTTTCACCACGGCAGAGCTTCTGTGCTCAGGTGAATGCAATACCTCCCCATCACAGAAGTGCCCATGGCCAATCCCCCAGTGGATGGGATGCTGGCAGTATCCTGCACTGCATACAGCTGTGTTTCCCCTGCAGCACTGGGCAGGGAGCTGATGTGGATTACAACTGCTCCCACCTGCACCAATTTCTTCCTGTGCACGCTCACTGAGATTAGACATTTCGGCACTGTCTTTTTTTTTGCCCTACACAAGCATTTTGTTCCAACAAAAATGAAAAAGAGTATGGTTCCAAATCCATGGTACTCACGTGGAACAACCTTTCCCCTCCAAAATAGCCAGAGAAATAAACTCAGGTGGGGGACAATCAGATATAGGGCTGGATTAGGCTTAATGTCTGTTATAAATATTAACTTCTAAAAATATTTTAGAAATACATTCAGTTTGACACAATTAGGTTATAATGGGACCCATTCACAGATGAAAACATCCTCAATGAATTGAATAGGCTAACTGGCCCCTCAGCCATATGGACGTGGTGTTAAGATCAGTAGTAATTTCTGGCGCAGTCCTTCACATCCCTCCTAGGGCACACAGTGTTCCCAGAGCGTCAGCGAAGAGCGCGTGAGCAGAACTAAGTGCTGCACATTATGCAGTGGCCATAGGATCCCGAGCTGAATTAATAGTCTAATTTAACATAATACTGACATTTCATACCCTCTTACTGCAGGTTCCCATGATTCCATGAGATCAGAGCTAATTCCTCACTGGCTTCCAGTTCTCTCACATTCCCTAGCACTTCCCAGCAATGAAATTTTGTGTTTCTCTGGCCTTGTGTCCATTCCCATGGAAAGCCAAGACGAAACAGCCAGTATATTGCACATGTGGCTGGGAAAGCTAAAGGACTCTGGGGTAACAGGAGAGGATCCTAAAGAACCATAATCTGAGTTTGTATCAGTGCTAAGCTACATGAAGAAGGGCTGGGGGAAGAGCTAACACTAATTCTTTACCAGAATCCCCAAAGACCATAATGATTTCCATGACGAGGAGGTTTTGCCATCCTCAGGAAATACTCCTTTTTATGCCTGTGTGGCTGGTGTGACTAAAACAGCTCTGACCACTTATTCTAACTGCACTTTATGTCCTCTCTCCAGCACAGTTCCCATTGACTGGAACAAACTGGTCCCAGTGCTCCCCAGGCACAGCCAGCCCATGGCACAGTGGGATTGCACTGACTGGCAGGCAAGGCTGGAACCCTGCTCCAGGGGAACTTTCCCTGCCTTCTGCAGCTGGCCTTATGCTCTCTGCTTGGGCTGGAGAGAATGGAGGGGTGAATATTAGTTGTACCCCAGCAAGCAGAGGCCAAGAGTTTTGAAGTGACATTGGTCAAATGGAGCCCCGTGTAATGAAGCTGTCCATTAATTCATGGAGGCAGGGCTTGGAAGGGAAAGCACCCTTTAAATGGAGAGAGCTGTTTTTTCCTTCCTATTATGTACAGCATTTTTGCTATTTTAATGCAGGCACTTGATTCTGAAATACCTTTGTCACCATAATTTTAGTAACTTTTTGAGCAGTTGCCAGTTTAATTTTCAGTGCGTGAAAATTGGAGGTAAATTATTTATTACTTGCAGCAAATGTCTTTCACAATTGTATTTAATTTTTTCATTTTTTTTAATGGGTCATAAAATGGCAGTCTTTTAGTGGCTCCTCATAAAGTAAGGAGCAAATGAATACTTTGCAAATAGGTTACCGTGGATGGAAATGTCAGCTGTATTTCACAGGGAATGGGAGGCTTTAACACAGAGCTGCAGGGACATATGGCAGTGGGCCACATCCCTCTGCTGTCACAATAAACCAGCAGTGGGCATGAAAGAAAGAACTGCAACTTTTGGTTTGCCTCAAGTTACATTTTTTTGGTAAACTGTGTATTAGGACAGGCGGTGGGCCAGGACTGATGGAGCTTACAGTTGCAAGAGTCTTGTGGTTACCTTTGGTCAGAAATCAGAACATTTTTAAAAAGTGCTTTTCAGACTAAGTTTTCCAGGATTGATTCCCATCCAAGAAGTAACACTGCACAGACAAAGGATAGGAAAATCCCTTCCACATGGAGCAAGGGCTGTGAACTGTACATGAAAGCCAGTTTTTCCTAGTACAATGAAGTGAGTTTGAAGCACAGACCACTGGAAAAGTGCATGTTGGGGCTGAGGTAGAGGCAAAGCAATGGAGTTTGTGCTGCACAGCTCAGTAACTACTCGTGCTCATTTGCCAGCTCTTTGAATCCACTTCACTCAAGTGCTATGTCCGAAGGGAGCAGAAGATGGAAAAGAGCATCCTGGCTCCAAGCCCTGAAAAGCTGCTGGCTTTGGGCACTGCTGGGGTTTTGAGGAGGTGTGAGAAGGGCTGTTCTGCCTTTCCCTGGAGACTGGCTCCCGCAGCCCAGTTTGTCTGGCTATGCGGAGAGGAACTGCTCGCCTCCGGGTGTTCTTGGTGCGAGGCAGCAGAGGTGGTGCTGCAGGAGGGCTCCTGGGGTGCCACAGAACGCTGCCTGGTTCCTGGGGGTTTATCTGGAGGCAGCTTTCCAGAGCTCAGCCCTGGGTCGGGTTCTGTGCGGGTACGAAACTAGCACAGACTAACCCTTGGTGAGCCAGGGCTGTGCCCAAAGGCTGCCTGGCTGCAGGGACAGGAATGGTCCCTGGTGACCTGCCTGCTTCTGAGCACTTCTGAAGGGAGGCAGCCCTCACACAACACGGACAGTCACCACTGGGAACTGAAGGGCCCAGGAAATGGAATCGCTGCTGTGTGTCATTTTCTTCTCAAAATATTTGCAGTTTCTGCAGAGTGCTGAGCTAAAAGCCTCACACATGTGGACAGTTGCTTGTAAACACTGGATGTGCTTGTGTCTGTCTCTGGGCTGTGTGTGCATGAGTAGCAGAAACAGGACACCTCCTCTGGGGCTCTGGTTTAAGGGGCAGTGTGTATGAATCACAATGACACACAACCCAGCAAACAGGTGGCTGCTGAAGAAATGAAAGAACACGTTCAGTATCCCCTACAGCCATGACAGTCTCAGGGAAGGAGTGCTTTTTTGTGTTGACAGGTTCATCCTTTTGAAGATGAGGTAATTATCTGTGTGAGTTCACTCTGTGGCTTCCAGAACTGAGCGGGTATGATCAACTCTGGTGACATCTCCAGTGGCTCATCCCTGCAGCAGTGTATCAGGATGGGAGCGGGTTGGGCAGCGGGCTGTTCTCCCGCGGTGTGCCTGTGCTGGAGCTCATTGCTCAGTGAGCCTGCTCCCTGGGATCTGTCAGTGTGCTGACAGTGGGAGCTGGGGGACACAGAGCTGCAGGCACAGGGTGGCACATGGCACTGGAGCTGGGAAATGCAATCCCAGCTATTACGTATTATAATTACTAACAGTTATGTATCCCTGCTCTGTGTTGCAAACAGTAAGGTGCAACCATGGCATCCAGTCCACGTGGAAATCTTTGCTATCACACCCAATTTTTCATACATCTCAGCTCCAGAACTTGTCAAGATCCCCAAATTACCTGGGAATGATCCTTTAGTGTGGGTTATGCTTTATCCAGGTGTGTTGCTGGTTTTTGTTTAGCTCCATTTCATAGCCAAGACCATCTACCAAGAGAGCCTCATGTCTCACCAGTGACATTTCAGGCAGGACTCAGCAGGCTGAAGGGCACACAGGGCCAGTGGGGAGGCTGCAGGAGTGTGTGAGCAACTCAGCGTGGGGGTCCTGCTCTCCCCCCGGGAAGGCAGGAAACCCTCCCGCCCTGCACACACGGGAGTTGTGTAGCCAAACCTGAGCAGAATCCTCATGCTGGAATTTCCCTCAGCATTCCTCACTACAGTGCCAAAGCAAAACACTGGAATTAAAAATAATAACAAGCACCACACTTAAAAAATTCATGACTGACAAAAGTTCTGGTTTATTTTATTTAGTTTGTTTTATTTAGTGTGCTGCAAGAGAATCGAATTTTTTATTTTTATTTTTATCTGTTCTGATTCACTTATTCCAGTAATAATTAGAAAGACATTAGTTATTCTTTCTGTTGGATCAATTATTTATAACACAGATCATTTAAAAAGTACGTTAGTGGAAGCAACTCACTTCATTTTTGCTAAAACTGAAGAAATTAGCCAAATTAGTTAAAATAGCTTTGAACTCCATATTGACTAAAGCGTTTGTGCCAGAATAAAAACTCATGACATGTAGGAACGGTATAAATGATTAATCATTTTAGTGCATGGATATCTATATTTTTATTTAATTACATCTATGCATAAGATAAACTGTCTGAATCCTGGGAATCCAAGCCAGAGAAGAGTCTTCTTCTGTTTAACATCCACCATGTGTTGTTTTCTTGTAGGGTTAATTTGTAAAATGTAAACCACATACCATTTGTATGCAGTGTTTGGGGCTATTTATAGCAAGTCCTGACCATTTATAATTATCCAACATCTTTATCCATAATGTCTGCATGTGACTAAAGAGATGGTTATGGAACAGACAAAACAATGCTAATTTTACAGTTGAAGTTCAATTTATTTTATGTGAAACTTTTGGGAGTATTTTATGCTTCATGGAAAAGAGAAGGGATAATCTCTACTCAGAGAGCTCTCTGTCAAGGAGACCAAACTTCCTCCCAAACAGGAATAAGCACAGGCTGCCATTTCCCTTCTGGGGACACTGTGGAGCGGAGCCTGTAGGTACAGGTGCCTCTGGAGCAGGTATGAACCTTTCCTGACTGTTCCGTGGTTGCCCACGTTTTTCCTCTCTCTCTTTGCAGAACCCTGGAGGTTTTGGTGAGTTTGAAGGGAGGCCAGTCTTTCATGTCCAGCTCGTTAACCATCACTGCTTCAGAGTGTGTAAGTAAAAGACTACCACAATCCCATGTAAAATTCCCAAATCCCATTTCTCTTTGGGCTTTGCCACAGTGGGACCTCTCAGTGCAGGGCACCTCTGATTCCACTTCCCTGTGGAAAGCTGTGGCTTTCCAAATACTGGGAGGCTGCCACGCCCTCAGAGACCTGCTCACTGTAAATAGAGCTGTGCTCCAAGGGGCAGGTGTGACACAGTCACCTGGGGTCCCATTCCAGCACAGCTCCCCTCAGTAGGATTGAGGTGAGCAGAGCAGGCACATCCGTGGGACTTCAGCCTGGGCATGGAGGGCAGTTACGATCCTACAGGAAGGTCCTGATGCTCCGTAACTCTGGAGCCTGAGTAAGGAGTGTAGGCTCTTAACTGCATTAATTTGGGGAGACAGCCAGTCCAAGCACAGGCTGGAGCACCCCAGTTACACCTGGGGGTAAGGCAGTGTGAACATCCTGCTGAGTCTGGGCACAGGTTATAGAAAAGAGTTAAAAACTGCTTCTGGGAGAAACCGCACACTTGTGCAGAGTGACTGTTCAAACTTAATACATTTATACAATTAATACATTAATAGGATTTTCTAGTCTTGCATTTCTGCTCTCCATTACATGGGCAGGACAGTTGGAATTTGTGCAGGGAGACACAAGCCCCGTGTTCAGCATGTGTTGTGCATGGGCACTGTGTGCCTTTAAATGTGTCTCATCTGAAGTGTGACTGGGAGCAGCTTTCCCATCAGGCATGGAGCATGGAGAACAGTCCCTTCTGCTCGTCAGCCTGCGTGTCTCCAACAGGATTGCTATTGCTCATAGATCAGTAACCTGAAGGAGAAAAAATGGCACTTTTTTTCCTATTCATTTAAAACCTCAATACTGGTGCAGTAGAAATCAGTCTCAGTGCAGCCCTGCAGACTGAGGAGGTCTAGCCTGGCTGAGCTGGGAGCTGAAAGAACACACACTCCCCAGTGCACAGTTCCCAGTTTATTGAGTAACATCCCAGCCTTACACCTGAGCACAGCGACTGAGGGCAGTCACCCAGGTGCCTGCTGCAGCCTGGCTGCAGACTGCCCTTACCCCAGCCCCTGCAGAGAAGGCAGCACATGGTGAGTCTGTGCCCGTGCCCCTGTAAGAGCTGCCAGGAGTGCACAGAGAGGTAACGGCAAAGCCCTGATGCAGAGCAGATCAGAGTGAAGTGCTGGGCATGGCCTTCCTGTGATGCTGCTCTGTGGTCACAGCCTGCCCTGCAGGAAGCAGAGGGGTACAGATGTGCATGGGCAGGAAGAGCTGTCGTGTTTCTCATCAGCCCCTTTTGTCTCTTTTTGGTTTCTGCTCTTGGCTTGTGCGGCAGCAAAGGCAGTTCCACACAGGAGCTGCTGTTTCCATAGTAGCAGATGGGCGACTCCAGAAATGGGTCACTGCTAGAACTGCTCACTAATTCTGGGAGCTGAGCAGCTGATGGCTGGCTGGGAGATGAGTTACAAGTTGCAGCCTCCCAGCAAACACACGTTGCTGCAGTGAAAACAAACAAAAATACACAGCTCTAGGCACCCAGGCACCCATCGTACTCATCTGCCTCGCTGCACCTACCTGTACGTCCGGTACAGTCCTTCTCACTGGGACAGAACTACTCGCTGTACTCCAGCCTCAGCATTCCCATGGATCCCTCCTTTCCTTTTTTCCCAGCTGAAGTCTGAATAACTCCTGTTTTCCTAAGGTTGCTGTTGCATTTCTGTCAGTGTTTTTCTAAAGTGTAGGAATAAATGCCAGAGGAAGTGGATTGGAGGTGTGGGACGTGTGGGAGTTGGGCTGTTCAGTTCTCCATTACAAAAAGTGTTGCTGGGAGCAGGAACATTCCTGCAGTTCTAGGTTCAAGCAGCACTGCTGCAGGAAGTTAGTGTGCCAGTCTGTACAGGTGTGTGGGCAATCAGCATAAAAGCCTTGGTGTGTACTGTTAGTAGAGGTGCCTCAAAATTTGGCCCCCAACCCCAATCCATACAGACCTGCGTTCTCATGGAGGAGAAGGGCACCTCTCATCCACAGGCTTAGGAGACTTCCCCTGTGTGTGTCTAATGGCTCATTCCTTAGCAGCCAATGCATTCTCTCTTTAGCTCTAGCTTGGCCTCGTTCTGATCTCAGGAATAGCAGTTTTACATGAGAATGCAGCCCCTGATTGAGCAGAACTCCTTCTGGGCTTTGGGGTGAGTGGGTGAGCCAGGCGGCAGTTCCTGCAGCGTGCGCTGACGCTGTCCCTACTCTCTCTGCAGTCCAGTGGTGTGGCAGCGCTCATTGCTGTCCTCGTGCTGCTGCTGCTGGTGGCACTCGGCTTGCTCTGGTGGTTCTGGCCCCTCTGCTGCAAAGTGGTAAGTACAGACTGTGGGGAACAGCCACTGCACTGAGAGACATGGGTGGGAAACAGATCCTGCAGGAAACAGGTTAAGTGCCAGGGGAGTGACATGGGCCGTGAGCCAGCTGGTGGGGTGCTTGTGACAGACAGGAAGGGGACGGGGGGCCAGCCCTGGCACTGGGGCTGCACTCTGGACAGAGCCCCTGCCTGCCTGGGAGCTGCACACGCAGGAACCAGCACCAGCATGGTGCTGGTACTGGAGATGTGGTGGCCATAATGGTGTGCAGATGTGACCCTGAAACCAAGGACCACTTGAGAAGTGCTATCACTAAAATTGGTTTTTGTAGTCCATTATGGGCTCTCAAGTTGGAAATCCCTTACCGTCTTCATAATCCCTGCACACATCCATCTCTTTTATCTGAGCATCTCTATCCTCACTCCGGCATTAGCAGTGCTGGTCGCTGACCCTGCCCTTCCTTGGGGCGGGGGGTTAAAATGGGTGAAGTTTCATCCCAGTCAATGACAGCACAGAGGACTCGGGAAGTGGAGGTTGCCTCTGGGCTGCTCGGTATGTATGGGGCTTGTGGGATGTGGGGCGGAGAGGAACAGGCCTTCTCACCTGACAATGCTGCAGCCCCCATTTTCTGGGAGGTCTGTGGGGCCCCAGGCTGTCCAAAGGTGGGAAGTCCTCAGCCTCCATCTGCACCCTCACACTCTGGGGCTTTTGAGACGAGAATGATGACCTCTTCTATAATAAAAGGCCTCTCTTCTGTCTCGTTCTCCATGGCACAGGCCCAACATCAGAAATACAGGGAAGTTTCTGTCAGTCACTTTATATCACAAGCCTTGCTGTGGGAAAGGAACACTGGAAATCAGTAAGAAGCAAGTTTCCTATTTTCACATTTTAAAATAATTGCCTAACCTTGATTCAGAAACCAGCTTCACACTTAATGGTTTCAAAAGCCAGAATCTTACAATAAAAAAAAAGTCCAATGGATAGTTTTCTAATATTAATTCCCAGCCATACAAAACCACAGCACTGCAAATGTTCATGCCCTCTACGGTCTCGTCCCACTTCTCATGGGTACTATTTGTTTCTTTAAAATAAAAGGTAATTTTAGGCCTCTGCAACAATACTGAATTCCAAACTCATACACTACTGCACTGAACCTAATGCCAAATACTGACCTTTTATTTTGGGCTAGCTGGCTGTTCCTTGGGTCCTTGTGCTGTGCCTGCTCCTGCCCCTCTGTCCTGCACTTGAGACTCAGACATCACCTGGAAGGGCCCCTTGTGGCTCTGTAGTCTTGGGCTTCAGGGGAGTGTCCTTAAGGAGAGGGGCAGCAGTAGGGCCAGGCAGGCCCTGCTCTTCCCTTCCTCTGGCTCTGCTTCCCTGGCAGTGCCTGGTTTCCTGGAACAAGGGAGCACAGGAGTCAGAATCGATGAAGAGAGAGGCACAGGGTGTTGTGGGCAGAACAAGAGTTGGGAGCCAGGCAGGTGCATTGTCCCTGCCCGCGGGCCAAGCTCTGTCCTGGCTGGGATTCAGCGCTCTGCGCTGTGAGGCCCATGGACACTCCCGGGGTGGGGCAGGGGGACTCCTCTTCCTTCTCCTTATTCCTCCCCCCCCTTACAGGATTTCAGTGTGACAGTTCTGTCACTCGTCCCTCACTAAGGAACATATGATCGCAGCAAGCTGGCTGCAGGCTCCGTGCTGACATCTCTTAATGCCCACATCACGGAGCGGCAGGGAGGTGTTAATGAGTGGATCAGAGGCACTGCTGCCTCAAAGCACCAACTTCTCATTTTTTAAAAAGAAATCGGCTCTTCTCCAAACTCAAACCTTCATTCCTTGCAACTCACTAAATGAGATGGAGCCTTGCCTGGAGAGGCTGATGATAAAACAAAACAAGGAAGCAGCCCATCACTGTGGGGATGGTAAGACAGCAGAGTTATTCAGAGGCTTCTGCATTTAAACAATCTGAATGCAGCTCTGTAAAACTTAATTTACAGTACTGTGATCTTCCTATATGCAGTCCTGTGTGCAGCTCCATGCAGAGCTGCACAGGTGCCTCGGATTTCTCTTCTTTATTAACAGCTTTCTACTGATTTCACTTGGAGTATAATGCGACTGAAAATAATCCTCGTGTGTGCACGTGTGATTCAAGTGTGCGAGTGTGTGAGCCTGTGGGAGCATAAGGATGCAGGCATTGACATTCCAGTGCTGTCAGCAGGGTGAGGAGCTGCTACTCAAAGCAGATTATTTTCTCACACCACTGTCACTTTTAAAACAAGCTTCATTTTCTGAAGCCATTAGAAATAACAGCTAATTAATGGATTGGCTGGCTTCAAATCAGGTTTCCCCTCGAACTTCAGAGAGCTCAGGAGCTGGCACAGGTTTAGATCCTCTGCTCGGGAGTCAAGCAAAAACTGCCATTCACTGTTGCCTTTAGAAGCCACAGTGAGGTCAACAAGTGGGGTTCCCCTTGATTCTCTGGGGTGGAAATTGTGATTCCTACATTCCAGCGGGCACAGGGCCCACGGGAACTCCATCCCACACCACGGAGAGGTTTGCTGGGCAAAGCCGTCCGCGCTCAGACAGACTGCAAGGTTTCAGAGAGGTACAGGTATAGAAAGTGGAGTGATAGTGCCATTTCATGTGGATTTATGTAAATCTGCTGCCTAGAAGGCCTTTCCCCCGTGCAGCTTGCATGCTCGGCACAAAAACACATTATTTGCTGATGATGGTTTGAGACAGTCAAAGGGGAAATAAGGATGGGAATTAAGTAGGATAAGGTGGCCCTTTGTAGAGCAAAAGTGCTGGTTTACTGTTTGGAGTCTCTCAACTGATTTGGAAAATCCTGCTGAGCACCCAGGTATCTCTCAGGATCTGTGACATGATCCCTCTGTGTTGCCATTTCATGTAAAGTTAGGGCAGTAATTCCAGTCTGGCTCTGAGGAATGTTTCACTAATTAAATAATTGATTTCTGTGAAGTATTCTGGAAACTCCTGATGGGTGGGAACAAAAAGTATTGAAAACTATTTAAAGAAAAATAATTTCTGAAATGTTTTTGCAACATCATAGCAGCAAAGAGAAGTCTGGTTAAAATCTATAGCTGACTTTCCAATCCACCCAAAGCACTCTGAGCCTGCCTTGTGAACAATTCCATATCTTAAACCTGAAGTGCTATGGAAAACTGGTTCCAAGAGGGCCATAATTTATTTTTCCTACCAGGCAGACTTCCTTTATGCAGTGCTAAAAGTCCATAACCTGTTAAGGCAGTAACCAGTACTGGTGGCACTGGGAGTTAAAATGTAAATCAAGATGGAAAACTCTTGATTACTGGTCAAGAAAAATTTGTTTCTTTCATGTATTATGCTGACCAACTCTGCAGTGATACTGTTTACAGGCAGTGGTAAATTAAATACTATAATTAATAGCACAGAGTGGATAAAATAAGGCATGTTTCAATTAAAGTACTTAATCCTGTCTGTATTAGGAGATTTAGGTGTTTGTCAGCACAGACAGGTTTAGGTGTGTTTGTATCATAAAGAGACAAAGCAGATATTCAAGCCCTAAAAATGACTTAATGTCACCAAAGTACTTATTTTTAGCGTAGACACCTGCTTTTCTTGTGGAGGAACAGCTGTGTGATCAGTTTGCAGCTGAATCACTGAAGAGGGTCCCTGCCCCGCTCTCCCCTCCCGGGACTGTCAGTGCTGGGGACTCCCTGAGCTTTACAGTGTGGATGTGACAAAGGGAGCAGGAAGAGGCTGTAGGGAGAGGTTTAAACGGAGGCGTAGAAGATGATCCTGGGAGCGGTGTCAGGTGTGGGAGCGCGACTCCACTGCAGGCCCCGCACAGCCAGGAGCTGCAGGCCTCAGTTGGGAGTGCTGGCGGAAGCGCCTGGGACATCCAGAGGTGAAGCCTGAGCTGCCAGAAGGGTTTCACACTTGTCACTGGGCCAGCAGCATGGCACCACAGCAGCAGCCTGGCCCACGGCTGTGCAGGACCTCACACAGGCCTCGGCCGCTCTTCCTCCAGGATCGCTAATGAACTCGGGGGGGGTCTCATCACGGGCTGTTACCCAGGGTGGCTGAGGCTCATCCGGCCAGGAAGCACAGTGGCAGACACGGCTGCTCAGAGTGTCTCCAGGCCAGGCATGACATGTTCTGTCAGATGGATGGTGTTAATTTCCAGAAGGCCTCGGTGGTTGATGCCCTGGGGACCGGGCAGTGCCAGCTGCCAGTTCGCCAGCAGACACTGGGGCTTGGGTGGAAACAGTTCACTGTTACCATGCGCTCCTGCCTTTTGGCTGCTGCCAGTGCAGCTCCTGACGCTTTTCTGTTGGCTCTTTCAGGTCATCAAGGATCCCCCTCCACCTCCGCCAGCCCCAAAAGAGGTATGGTCTGATGGTGCCAATCTCACCATATTGCTTAGAGGGAGCCACCCCTGTGTTTCCCTGTGCTCTGCACATCTGGCTCCTTGTCTGGGTGCTGCGGGAGAGAGGAATGCCCCAGGGGAAGCCTTAGGCTGAGAACAGGATGGCCAAAGTCCAGGTCTCTGCTTTGTCTCAGCTCAGTGTGGCCTGAATTAATCCCACAGCCACAGAAACATTTAGGGCCTTTATCCCGAGACAGTTGAGTATTGTTTTTCCCGTTCTGCAGTGAGAGCGGAAAGACTGAACATCCCTTGTACAACATCTAAAGATTCATGTAGGACTTGAACAGCGTTTTCCCCCAGCTTTGGCGTTCCAGACACTAAGAACCCTCACAAGGGAATTTCTCTCTCCCTTAGGGGCAATAACGCACTGGAGGCTGTGCTGGTGTTTGTGCCCCTCTCACACCCAACAGGGACAAACTTACTCTCTGTGGACTCCAGTGAAATATACTGAAAAGACTCTGTGTGTGTGTGTGTGTGTGTGTGTGTGTGAGTATCTTTTTGAAGTAAATGTCATCTGAATGTACTGACAGGAAGAAGAGCAGGAGCCCTTGCCTACCAAGAAGTGGCCCACAGTGGACGCTTCCTACTATGGTGGAAGAGGAGTTGGGGGAATTAAGAGGATGGAGGTTGGTATGATCTGGTGATCACTCTCAAACCCGAGCTTTTGGAGGTTGCAAGTGTGGAAACAAAGACTGAAAGTGCACTGAAAATACAAGGCCATGATGTGTGCCTGTCTTCCCACTGGCATAAGCCATGGAAAATTCTTTACCATATCGAACAATTTTGACCTTGCCTCTGAAAGAACAGCTTTCAGTAGTTCCATTTGACTGGGACTTTAAATAGCTGCCTCAAGACATGCTCTTTCCATCAAGCTAATGAGCAAGAGAGAGTGAGAGCCTTTTCTGCATGTTTTGGAAGGAATTACAGCGAAACATAAGTCCCCCAAGTGTGGGCCAGCCAAATGCGCTGACAATGGTGACGCTGAGGAGAGGCTTGATCCCAGAGGGACTCGCAGCGACAACAGTGCCTGTCTTTGAAGAGACACGATAGCATCATGTTAATTAAAACAGAATGAAGAATGTGCATCCTTATGGGCACATCCTTATGGCAGGTTTTATAGTCAAGTCAGCCTTTAGGGAATGTGCAAAGCAGTTTTTAACTGCATTCCAGGAAGCTGTCTCTGGCTGAAATGCTCACCTAGGCCATACTGAGGTGTCTTGATGAAACTTTAAAGGTATTGGCCTAAGAATCAGTTTTGCTCAAGTCCTTTTTAAATGCAGCACCAGAACGTGCAGGTTTGAAGCTTTGTTGCTTATATACATTTCCTTCAGCAGTTCAGAATTGCTAATTTAAAAGAGCTTCAGATTCCATTTTGTGCTGTGTTTTTCAGAGGCAAACTAGTAAATGCTTTCCAACACAAAGAATTACAAGCATGGATTTCTGAGGGGAGCCATGATAGGCTCCAGGAGGGGTTCCAGGGTTTAAACCATTCCAGTCTGTAAATGGGATCTTGCAGAATGGAACAGAAACGTGAACACAATAAATATCAGGACCATAAAGAAATGCATGTTCAGGCCATGGCAAAAACATGAAGAGAGCAGATTGTGATTAGGTTAGAATACCTTTTCATCTGTGTTAGGAATTTTGTGCAGGACTAAGGGTTAAAGATGTGGACCAGCTGAAACTGGTGCCAGTGCAATCCTGGGGCCTTGAGGGGACCCCCTGCTATGGGGCTGTGGCTCTGTCCCTCTCTGGCAACCCAGAGCACTGATAGGTTTGGTGGGCACGGCATGGTCAGGGCCTCAGGGTTTGACTGGGGAGCTTCACCTCTACCGTGCTGTGTTTGTGGCAGGGGCTTGGGAAACGGGCTCAGCTTGGGCTGTTGGGAGAGCAGGACAGGCCTCACACCTCTCTGTGGCTCAGGAGAGCACGCTGCTCCTTTGGGGAGTCAGGGCACACAAGAGAGAGGGAACAAACAATCCAAGGGAGGTCATTCCTCACCTTGCAGTTGGAGGTGGTTTCTGTGCTGTGGCCAGTGACAAAATTGCTGGCCCAGTCATAACACTTCTTCTCTGCTTGTAGTACCTGTGGCCACACAGTTGTCTAGTTTTTCTTGCTTCTCTGTCCTCTGTTCTTCTGCCATTTCTCCAGCAGCTTGATTGCTCTGGCAGCTTCCCTGCACGGAGAAGAAGAGAGGATGATCCAGCACCCTTCTCCTTACCACTCTTATATTCCCTTTTGGGGCAGTTACCCATTCACTCCTCCCTTCACCCTTCTGTGGCAGTCCCAAATAGCTTAGGCAGTGCTCATTGCTCTTCCTAGCTCTGTCTTTTGGCATTGCTTTAAAATTTTGTGATGGCATTGCCAGACCCCACCCATTACAGTCAAGACATTTGGTATCAAAATTGGATTTTCAGACTCCACTGATTTTGGTTTTCTCCAAGTGAAGTGGCTCTAATCTGAAGGAGAAGGTAATTTTATCAGTGAGGGATCCACCTCCTATCTCTGAGTGGTTTTAACAGTGTTTAAAATACATTCTAACAACCACGTAACAAGCACTGCTGATCACCGAGACAGACTCAGGTGTTTGAGATTCTCCTTGCAGGCCAGATTATAGCAAAGGGCATGATCATAGGAAGTCTTGCTGAAATAATTCAGGCTGGTTTCACCAAGGACTTTCAAACTCCTGCCGTAGCTTTTAGCTGTTCCTTTTGGGCTGAGATGGGAACAGCCTTGTCTAGGCTTATTTCTTTGTGCAGTACAGCAAACATCCCTGCTCAGATTGCTGCACGCTGCTTCCAGTCACAGGGTGAAATAGGATTCCTACAGCAAGACAGATCATCTCTCTTAGAAGAAAGGTTTTATCCTGTTATTTCCTCTGCAGAGCACAGTGAGTACAGCCTTTATGGAAGTGGGAATACCTGCTGGTATCTCCAACTGCAATAACCCAGGCTTCCTTCTCTCTGAACTCTTCCTATACACTTTATAGACTTGTAGCAGTGATTAAAATACACAGTGCTACATGTTCCACATGCACTTAAGCAGGTTAGATTACTCACTCACATTTCTCCTGTATGTCTGTATATTCCTGCAGAATAATGTGGAAATCTGAGCACGTTCAAGGAGCTTCTGCTCAAAGCTGCCCAAGAATCACCTTTGATTAGCTGGGTTAGGTAACCTGACTTAGAGAATTCTTGGCTCAGACCAGTGCCAGATTAAGGTCTGGTATTTTAGGATAAATCAGAACTGGAAATGAGATTTTTACATCCTTACTTAGAAAAGGATTCCCAGATTCCCTGTCTCCTATACAGCTTGTGTGAGGCATGGTGGAATTTCAGTATTTCTCTTGACCTTTCACCACTGAGACTAATTTACAAACGTATTTAACTAAAAATAATGAAGAAGTAATTTTTATCTCAGTACCTCTCCTCTTGTTTATCAGAACTTCTTCCAAATTTATCCCTCTGTTATTTGCAGCGTTTCCCTGCCCTTTGCATGCAGTGCACTCATACCTGAACTCCGCCTTTCCTCAGGTGCGCTGGGGTGACAAAGGCTCCACAGAAGAAGGGGCCAGGCTGGAAAAAGCAAAGAATGCTGTGGTGAAACTGCCGGAAGAACCAGAAGAACCTTTTCACCCTAAACCACCTAAACCAAAGCCTACCTCACCAGCCATGCAGCAGAAGTGGTACACACCAATCAAGGTAATCTTTTCAGTCCTTGGTAGGATTTATTACTAAAGGCTGGATTCTGTCTGTTTTACCAGTCTTCCACAGGCTAAACTGTACAGTATTTTCCAAGTGTTCCCATTCAAGTGTGATGTGCTATTCTCAAAGGCAACACCTACTCAGCATGAATGGCAGAGCAGTTTTTAGCCCTAAGTGCAGTACTTCATCATTACTGCCACATTCTGTTTGCCTTCCCCCAGAAAGGGACATATTGTACAGTGAGAGCACTAAAATCTATGGGGGCTTTGTTGGCATTTGGTGTATCTCAGAGTAGAGCTAATTAAGCCCAAAACTACACAATTTGTAGCTGGTACACTAACTTTTAAACACACATACTCATTAGAAACCAAGAAAAGCAAAAAATTACACAAAACAATATAATTCAAGAAGTCTGGCAGAAAGTGAATCGTTTTATCTGTCTCATAAAAGCAGTGCCCCAAGTCACCTGCAAACACGTCACAAGTGCTTCTGACAAACTGAGATTGGGTCTGTAAATACCTTGCTCTAAGGTGTACGAGCAGAGAGCACAAAAGTGTAGCGGAGAGCAGGGACCCTTCTGTCTTCTCAGCTCCCTGTCAGTCCTTTGTGACCCCCAGCAAGCCTGAAGTGTGTTGTTCAGACACACAGGCAAGCTCTGGAACCATCCGTGTGGAGCGGGCTGTTCCCGACCCACAGCAGAGCTGCTGTGCACAGGCAGCTGCACAGCTGTGTGCCACGTGCCTGGCAGGGCCCATGTATGTGCTGCAAAACAAACACACACATGTGGGATAACCCCCCCCGGACATGTGGCAGTTTAGCCCAAGCCATGGCACACAAAACACGAGTCCCGGATGGCTCCCAGTGCAGGGGGGTTAGGTGAGTGCCCTGCCTGGCACTCCAGGTGGGCAGGAGCAGCCCCGCAGCGTGCTGTGGGTGACACAGCCCAGGCTTGCACTCTGCTCACCCAGCTCCTCCCCAGCAGCAGATGTCCCCGGGATGCCTGTGGACAGTCCCTGTGCAGGTGGGGTGTGCTCCCCCTGACCACCCCTGTCCTGTCTCCGCAGGGCCGGCTGGACGCGCTGTGGGCGCTGCTCCGGCGCCAGTACGACAGAGTCTCACTGATGCGGCCCCAGCAAGGAGACGAGGTTGGTGTGCGGCGTGGGGCGGGCAAGGAACAGCTGGGCTGGGCAGCTCTGCGCGGGGAAAAGAGACACAAGAGTGGCACAGCAGGAAAGTAACACACTGGGTAGGAAGTGAAAGGTGCATCACACTGGCCCGGAGACGTGGCACCAGCATGGGTCTCCTGACAGCAGAGGGACGTGGTGGTGGAAGCCAGCAAACAGGAACACAGCCCACACCTCGTGCAGGGTGAACTCTCTAACAGACACCCAAACTCTCTCAGAACCAGCCGTCTGTAGGAACAGAGGCTGGCTATCAGCGTGCTAAAACTGGACCCAATTTAGGTGCTACTGGTAACACCCATGCAAGTTGCTTCCTGAAGGTTTGCACTTCCACATCAATGGCACTTTCCACAGAATAAAAGGTGAGGAAATGTGTTTCTCAGAAAATCCTCCCCCCTGAAAGAGAGGCCTTTCCCAAAGGCTGATCTGATGGGGATACAGAGCTGCTGTCTGCTCCTTTGATAGCAAGGCCAGATTGGGTATTTCTGATGGCTGCTCCTTAGGAGAATATCACTTTGAACGTCAGCATTTATCTCGGGAATTGATTGATCATCAAGGCATTTCACATCTGGGACTGTGTGGCACCTGGGAAGAGCCACAGGAACAAATGCTTTCCTTTAAATGGGATGGCAAGGCACACACCAGGGAGCATGAGTGTGCAGGAACTGTGTTTATGCAACATACAACACAAAGGTGACATAAAAAATGAGAGGGGCTATGGGGAGGGAGTTACCTGTGGTAGAGTGGGCAGTAATGGGGATTTTGATTCTTTTCCTGGTATGAAGTTTGGTGCTGTTCTAAAGAAAGAAAAGGTAAGAATTAATTAAGACAACTGGTGGAAGCAGCAGAATGGCCAAGTGTTAGTGCTGTTATTCTCTGCTTGCGTGAAGGATGCATGTGACATGGAGCAGCTTTAACAGCAAATCTACACACAAAATATGTGCCGCAGTACAGTTTGACAGGTAAATTCAATGTAAACGGGAATGTAGAAGTGGTGCCTGGGAAGGCTAAAAAGTGTCAGTCAGGCCCAGTTTTGGGGATTTCTGACCCTAAAGACAGGGAATTACTGTAAGGAGTGCCTTTGGAGAAGGCTTTGCTGAGCCATGGTGCAGCCTTGTCTGGGCCTGACAGAAGGAAGACTGGCTAGGCACCTCGGTTTGTGGAAAATAGGGAGAGAGCTCCTGGAAAAAAGGAGTGGGATTGGTAACTAACGGAATGGTGGGTAAGGTGTGACCTATGGCACTGCAAGAGTGCCATTTCAGTCTGCACGGTGTTTGGTATCTTGGGGCAAAAAATGGCATCTCTCTCTTTGTTTGTAAGGTGCTGAGCAGGGATCCCGCGGTGTGCCCCTGGATGTGTCAGTGCATGTGTGTGCACGGCGAGACACGCACACGCTTACCTTGGAAACAGCAGCCATGGAGTTGTTGTATTTCATCTTCCTTCTTTTACTGTTTAAGAACTCAGTAGTTCCATTTGTAGAAGAATTCACTGCTGAATTTTAGTCCTTGATCAAGCAGATGAAATTTGGGCATGAAGTATCAAAGCAGAGCAAGCTGTTCCTGCCTCCCTGTCCCGTCCCACCTGTGCCACATGCCCGGCGGTGGCCCAGAGCGAGGGCTGCTCGGGGAGGCTTTGATGGTGGCTGAGGTCCTCGGAGCCGTGACTGTTTGAGGCAGGCAGGCACAGGTGTGAGCGGGCAGGTTGTGGCACAGCTGTGGCGGGCGCGGCGCCGCGGGAGCGCGGGCGGCAGCAGCTGCAGGAGTGCGTGGGGCAGGTCGGGGCACCGCGGGGCCTGGGGGCTGGAACACCAAAGGTAGTGCGGGCTGGACACAGCTGCGCTCCCCGACTCGCCTCAGGCACAAACAGAGATCCAATGCAGGCTGGCTGTGCTGGGGGCTGAGGACACGCAGCCACTTCAGAGACAGCTGCACGCCGCGGCAGCTGCCACTGAGCTCCCGGTGAGGGACGGGGACAGCAGGTACGGAGCGAGGTCCCCACAAACTGCCTCCATTAAGCCACCAATGCTTTTGAAGGGCTCCCATCAAACAGAGCCAGTCCGCAGCAGGAGATTTCGGCTGCAGAGCCATGTGTTGTTTTCTGCACTAACAAGGTAATTTATAAATGATGCATTACCCTGTGTCCGTGCTCCTAGCTAGACTTTTTTCCTTTTTTAATTAAAGGGGCAAAGAAGACTGAGCTGCAGCAGTTTGGGGTACTCTGATAAACCAGTTCAGTGTCCGAGGGTCTCTACTGAAGCCCTCTTCCCAGGAGTCTGGGAACACAGCCTGGCATAGAGTCACAGTGTCAGCCTCAGGGATCTGGTCTTTCCTCTAAATCCTTGTGTCTAGCACAAAAAGGTGATCATCAGGGTTCTGGACTCTTTGAGCTTGTTGCAGTGGTGGCTGAGACTCTGATCCTGTGTGCATTTATGCACACAAATGTCTTCTACTGTCCTAAGTCCACAAATAGCCCACAGTAGCTGTAGTGAAGATTTTGCCGTACCAGGGTGCAAATAGGTGCAACTGGCAAAAAGGGAAAAAACCCGATTATAGCTCATTGTAGAAGAATCAGAATAGAGTAGAATTATGGAATGCTTTCAGCTGGTACTTTCATGTACAAAACAGCCTCTTAAAAAGGAAGACACTTGTTTTTAATTTTAAGCCTGTTAGTATTTACATGCTTTAAAGGTTCTTTGCTAATCATGGGTACACAGTTAACACAAACATCTGTTCAAACTGTTACTTTCTGAGCATCTCTGCATTACACAAAAGCATTATATTCAGCACATGATGACTGCCATCAGCACAGCCTGCAGTGAGAGACACTGACAGTGCTGTGTCCTCTGCGGTGGGGCCATGTCACTGGCCCCTTTGTGGTTCTTTTGTAGTTCCTCCTCTGGTTTCCTTTTTAATCACTGTAAAATGGTGAAATGCACGAAGAAATAACAATCTTAGTATCTTCATATCAGGCAATCTCAGAGAAAGATTACTGTGGCTACTTACAGGTAATACACTTCCTAGACTGAAAATCCAAGTGCCCCAGGAGTAACTGATGTTACAGTGGAAGAATCAGTTCACTTCTTGTTCAGTGCTAGTTTGGTGGTGTGTATTTAGTGAAAAGGGGAAATTATTATGCTCAAGAAATTGTGGACTGAGGGTTTAAAAAAGAAACTTAAGTAGCACTCATTTAGTGTCGCTGACATTTACGTTGGATCTTTTAAATTGCTGCAATGGCAAGGAGATGCAAAACTAAGTAGGAAACATGTGAGATGAGAAGGGAGTTGGAGCACCACTTTTTCTTAAATGTTTCCTGCTAAAATACTACTGCTGCCATTTTTGAAGTGGGAATTTGTATTGACCGGAGAGCTAAACCGGCACCAAAATTTCTCTTAAATGTCCAGAATAGACCTGTGTTACTCTCAGAATTCTTCAGTTCACAGTTAGAGCAAGTGGAGGAAAACACCTGTAAGAATATTCCTTTCAGTGTGCCCTGTTCAGCCAGAGTTCAGGAGTGGTCCCCAGCACAAAGGAATGTATCCTGCTGAGTGAAGAACTGCACTAAATTCTAGAAAATATTCATCCCCTGGCCTCTCTAACGGAAAAAAGCCTTCTTTTGAGGAAGACACATCTGCCCCTTTAGTTAAAATAGCAAATGACAGCCAAGAGATCAGCAGTTATCGATCATGAACTTACTGAGTTCTGTTGTGCTGAAGGGGGCCAGAAGAAAACTGCATCTGAACGATGTGGGTAGCAGCGCTTGCTCTGGTCAGCGGAATCACGGCCTCACCCTGTGGGCTGGACTGAGGCTGCCCTCAGGATTGTCTGGCCTGGTGGCCCCACAGGTGCCCCTCCTGACTCTCTTACAAGCTGGGTTTGCTGTCAGTCAGTGGGAGTGGGAGGGATCATCCTGCTAAAGAGAGGATGTTGTGCTGGTGTCAGGAGAAACAGGGACATTTTCCAAACAACGTAGGCAGCTGCTCTTGGCACTGCGTCCCTTCGTGCAGATGAGTCTGCTGCTCTCTTCAAACGAGCCTTCAGGACTCATCCCTATGTGAACACTGGTAGGAGTGAGAGCAGGAACAAACAAAGCTGCCGGTCAGTTCTGAGGCCATGGCAGCACAGGGTGGTGCCCATGGAGAAAGGAACGTCAGTGCTGGCTGGAGCACAGATGTGCCAGAGCTGTCACACACCTTCCTGCCACTGCACGGGCAGTGCAGCCTCCCAGGCTGAGCTAAAGGAAACCTTTCCGTGGGCAGGACAGGGGCTGGTAATCACTGTATGTTTCCCTGCACAGGATTCACAGGGACCAAACATTTATTTTGTAACTCCTCCCAGCACCCTTTTTATGGAGCGGGCTGCAGGAGGGACTGATGCACCAGGCCCGTGCCCCTGCCCAGATTATTCCTCCCCAGGAACTGCCAAGGCAGGGCAGCTGTCCGAGCGGCTGGCCGGCATTCGGGAATGGCTGCTGAGCTAATCTCCAGGCTTTGCAGATGAAGGAGGCAGCAGATAACAGGATTAAAGTTTCCCGACCCGGGGTTTTCACAGCCCGAGATGCGGGTGGAGGGGGAGACAGAATGACTTCTGTCATTAATCTTAATTGATTGCCAAGAGGTTTTTAATCTGGGTTATTAATTAGGAAGGTCCTTAACACACTGTCTACATATCAACATGAGATGCTCTTTTGGGACTTTGGGGACATATGGCCTATCTATATTTACATTCACACAATTTACACATACATACATCGCTGTATGGGGAACTGCTCACACGGATACGCTCACATGGAGTGCCAGGGAGTGTTTGCATTCACACACTCCTCAGCAAAATGGAATGGAAATGAAAAAACACTTTGCACAGAGGTTACAGTCCCACACAATGAACACACATACCTCCGTTTATGTTGTTTGTATATTAATCCAGATCAAGTCTATGTGCTATTTATCTAGATTAGCATTCAGGTGGCAATCTCGGGTTTGCAGATTTGAGAGGTTGCAGCGTTCCTTCACAGTGACCTGGATTGTTTTAAAAGGTCCAAGCTGTGGTTTGATGGCCATTTGAGGGAGATCAGTACAAGCACTTGATAAAACAGTGAGAGGTGATAATGGAAATAAGTGACCAGAGTCAGAGAGGCTCTAGGATGGGAGACAGTGACAGAATGAGGTGAACAGAACTAGGCTGGTTTTCCTGTGACTTCACCAGGCTCTGCTCCTCTAACCAACAGCAAAGGCGTGTGAAAACACCTTGGAAATACTATTTTTAGAAAGGTAGAGTTCCTCTATCACCTGGCAGGTGTGGTGTCACCTGCCAGAGCTGTGGCAGTCCTGAGCTCACCCACTCACCCAGGGTGAGTTGTTACAAACCTGTGCTGAAGTGCAGGTACTGCAGTTCAGAGGATGCTCAGATGTGCCCACCCAGACCCTCCCTGTCCCAAACGGGGGCTTGAGAGCCTGAAAGATGTTGCACATGCTAGTCCTTTTGTGCATGCACATTTTCTGTGCAGCTTTAATACAAGATTAGCCAAAAGAAGGTAGGGTGAGGGGGCTGTTCCCCTACAGCTCTTCAAAAGCTGTGAAGAGCCATAGCACACATGCTGCTGCATGTGACACCTGCGTGGTAGGGGCAGACAGTGGGGAGAGAAAGAAGAGTGCTCAAAAACTACATTTATTGCTTCTGATCTTTTTACCATATTCCCATAATTCAAAATTATTTTTGTTTTGAAATCAGTTTTTGCATGTCTGAGTCCATTCTCAACTATGGATCCATAAAGCATTAACAAAAAGCCCTGAATACTTTAGTTGTTGGCATTTTAAACTGGCTGAGTCTTCTCAGCCAGAACGTTTCCTGACCACTGAGCTTTTGTCTGGCTATGTCACAGCCTCCTGTAATTTAAACACAGGCTCCAAGGAAGTTACTGCAGTTAGCAGTGATGGAGTTCCTAGTGCTGCTGTCACTGAGTCTCTGGGTGCACACAGGTCTCCTCCTGCCCAGTCACTCCAAAATGAATTCTGTAACTTCTGATGACTGGTGGGCAAATGCTAAATGATCAGTCACTGCAGTTCAGGTGGGCTCAGCTCCCTGCCAGGCTCCAGCCGCAGCCGGACTGGTGACCGGGAGAGGAGGGGCAGTGTCCCTGACCTACAGCCTTGGGATGGCTGACACGGCCCTTGGGATGGCAACAAAAGCCTCTGGATGGGTGACACAGCCCTCCTCAGACAGCGCTTCCCCACCACGGCACTGCAGCTGCTCTGAGGCTCAGGACTGCTCTTTCCTAGATAAGGATTATTTCTCATACACATTTCTGTCTGCATTTCTCCCCCACAGCCGTGTTCTGTTTCTATTACTTAGTCCAGCAAGCCAAACCCTGCAACTTAAATCAGTTTAATTCAATGAAAAAGGATTAGATTTTCTTGGAGTTCATTATCACGTTTTTCCACTGAAACAACACATTTTTTACTGGTGTGAAATATGAGTTTCCTTGCTGGATCCAAACTGTGATTGTCTGAGCAGAGGTCAAGTACAGGTGCAAAGTGCCCAGGAGCTCATAGCACGTTTTACATCTTTCTGTGCCCAGGTAGATGGATGATATTTTATTCTACATTGTAGTTCAACATAAAACCTGCCAAAGTCTGTAAAGGTGTAAAATGATGGACAGGTACCTTTAGGAAGCAGAGTATGATCCAGAAGAAGGTTGATTATTTAGGGCTGAATATTCTGAGCAGTGCCTGAGGGCCTGCTGTTGGGGATCTGCATCCCTTCAGTTTTGCTGAGCAGAATACAATAGCCACGCATTTTTCCTTCAAAGAAAGGAAAAACCACGTTTTTCCTGTCTGCTCCTGGCATTTTGTGTACAGGCATTTAAAGGCTTCCAGACCTACCGAACTGAAACCTGGTGTATCCTCCCTCTTTCCCTCCAGATTCATGATACACCTTTCCATCCAACATTCCTCATAAAGCTTTGGTCTGGTCTCTGCAGGCCTGTCCGCAGGGGGAGCAGGCCCAAATGTATCTGCTCAGCACTGCTCCCAGTCAGGGCCAAATCCGTAACCAGCACAGAGCCATGGAGCTTGGAACAGCACTCTATACCAGGTGAAGTTAAATTCCTGCCAAGTACAACATATTTTACCAAAGGAAAGACTGTTTCTCAGTGCTGGACAAATATTACAGCTGTGTTGCAAAGTGCAAGGGAAATCCTGCGTATGGATTTTTAAAGGTTGTGAGTAGTTTGGGTCACAGGTGCTAAGGTCTTCCAGAAATTGACTTCTAATATATTTCAATAGTCCAAAGGAAGGTAAACGGAAAGAACTCTTCCTCTTTCTGTAAATTTGTATTTCCTCTGCTGATTGTAATTAAAACCCTTTCCTTCCAAGCGAGCCACATGCCCAGATGGCACTCTGTGAATGCTCTGAGGCACGCTTAGGGTGTGTTTGATGTCAGTCCTTCCTGATTTATAAATCCATAAATTGTCTGCTTAGGGAAAGAAAAGTAATATTAGGTTTTGGCTCAAAGAAGTCAGGAGAAACTCAGTGTCCTGTGTCCCCCCAGCAGCAGGGAGGACACGCCTTCCCACTGGGCCATGGCCACACGTCCCTCAATGCAGTGTGTCCTCTGGGCAGAGCAGTGGGGGTCTCCCGAGGGATGGGCTGACTGAGGCACACAGGCAGAGATGATGTGAACCCCAAGTAACAAAAGAAACCCCCGGCAGGTGGGGAAGGAGAGATGCCCCTGGTGAGCCCTGAACGCCAGCTGGGAACAGAGGGCCACTGATCCAGGTAAAGGGATTCATACTCCATTTCTAGGGGATGAAAACTGGAGAGTTAAACTCTAAAAACAAAGACAAGGGCATTTGGTGCAAAAGAAATGTAACATAAAATAGTTTTGCTCCCGTCAGTCCATTAGTTGTCCTGGAGTTTAAAGCGCAGAGATTTCACCTCACACATAGACAAAACTCAAGCTATGTCAGATCTTATGCCAGCCCAGAATGAACCACACAAATCCACCTGTATTTCTCCACAGCATGCACTGCTTAATTAGAAACGAGCATTAAGGGCTTTGTTCCTGAGATGGCTCTGAATAATAGTTCTACTAGTAAGTGCTTCACCTACTGCCTTAGGGCTAAGCCAGGTGCCTCCAGGCCTCCTGGGAGACAAGATGGTGGCACCATCCATGAGCCAGGAGAAACACTGAAATCACTGATAACCCGCTGTTTCCAGTGCATGCTCCCGTACAGTATTTTCTGGGCTTTTGTCAAGGGCTGCTGTCACTGGAGGTGGCCTGAAAGGCCATTTTGGTCACAATGAGATGCTAGGAGGGAACATTTAGGGTCTGTCCCTCATCCACGGCTCATGGCCTGAGTGCCCTGAGAGTTTGTAGTGAGGCACCGCCTGAGTGCCCTCATACCGGGGAGGGACCTGTTCCTGCAGAACCCACATGTGCAGGGGCGGAAGCGGGAGGAGATGGCACCACACCACATGCATGAGGGTGACCTGACCTGCTCACACTTGCAGTGCAGTGACACTGGCTGGTGAGGGAGGAAGGGCTGCAGCTCTGTTGGTATCTGTGGAAGTTCAGCCGTATGCACTCGCAGTTCCCGAGGCTGGTATTTTCAGATGTGCTACGCAGATCTGTTTTGAGGGCTCTTCCTGCTCTAAGTCTGTGACGAGCATTACAGCTTTAAACCACTGCTCTGGGAAGCTATTATCAGTAGGTATTAATTATTGAACACTATACCTTCTGGAAAAGTTGTTTCATCACTGGAAAGTGACCTTGCTAGAAGAGGCAGAGGGAAAGAGAGACGTCTGGTGCCTCCTGAGAGCAAGTGGAGTGATGCGTGGCAAGAGAAGACACTAAAGATTTATTGTCTGTGGCAAAAGAAACACAGATCTCTGCTTGTGCAGTAAGTGTTTTTGACATCATATGCCGTAAAGAGTGATTGGATGCTGTAGTTAAAAAGTGTTTCACTGAAGGGAAATAATAGACATTTTCACAGTGCTGTGTCTATTAAGTATCTGACTGTGTGGCCACGCAGCCGAGCTGGCCCGGAGAACTCCAGTGTCGGAGTTCAGCCAGTTCTGAGCTAAAAGGACTTCAATAATCCTGAGAGAGGACACTGAGAATTTGTCTGCCTTGAAAGAGGATCTCTTTTGACCGTGGTGATGGATGGTGCAGATTCTTACTGCCTGCCATCACACCACTGGAGAAGTCCAACATCAGCACTGTTTGGAAGCCTGGCATGGAAATTCCATTTATTAACCTGGCCCTGGCCTTTCCCCTGGTATTTCTCTTTTTTCCCAGCTGTTGGTGCAGTGCTGCACTTGTGTCCCTGTGACACTGCTGGTTAGAGTTCTTGCACTGCTCAGGCAGTTTCAGTGGTTTAAAGACTCCAGTATAAACAGGAATTGGGTTAAAATAAAAGCTGGGGAAAAGCCAGCACCCAGGCTCACCTTTCACTCTATGGACGCCTCTGCCAGGCTGGAGAGCAAGGCGTTGTGGCCAGAGAGCTCCTCAATAAATCATCATTAGGTACACGTGCAAATACAGCAGCCAGGCCCAGGCGCACAATTAGGCACCTAATTATGTTGAAAATGCAATTGCGCACTTAGCTACAATGGCCACACGGCCTTGGGAGCTGGCTGGGCTCTGTCCCGGCCCAGGGAGGCCCTGGTATGGTGCCCCTGGAAGTGCCCTGTGAGGGGGGAAGGTGTTTGAGGTGTTCAGGAGACTGCCTGGGCACAGCCTGTGCTTGGGCTGGTTCTCCTGCCCAAAGGGGGTGACAGTGACAGTGGACAGCACAGAGCATAGGTGTGGGACCCTCATCCAGCTGGGAATGAGAGGAGACAGGCCACAGCACAGATGTGTTATTTCTTTGTGCTGTGGCTTTTCTTTCAACAAGGCAAGGAGGGGAACACCCAGCCAAGTGGGATCTGTAATTCAGCTGACACTGTGACTGTGTGACTGTAACTGCAGCGAGGCCAATTCCAAAGGAAAATGCAGTTTCAAATAACATTGTCGCCATTCAGGGACAGCATTTTCTGCATGAAAATATCTCATCTGGAATGTTGTCAATGCCATGATCCACGTGGGGCTGGACTGTTTAGCCACTGCTTGGTGTGACATGATTCCCATGGGCAGGGAGCACATGTGAGTAAGTGTGTGACCTGGGAGGTGAGACGGGGGAGTGGGATAGAGCTTTAGCCTTTAACCTGCACAGGTGAGGGGCCATTGCTGGCTTTGTTTCTGTTTACCTCTGCCAAGAATTTTCAAACTGCACTTTAAAACCTGAGCTGAGGACAGCCGAGTGAGGAGCCCAATTCTCAGTCAGGAGAACTGAATTACATTTATCCTGTGCCTGTTCAACATCCTACAACCCATTTCCATTGTTGCCAGCCTTGTCAGGACTTACTAAAACCATCACGGCCTCACAGTCCCATACAGGCACAGCGTTAGCACAGATCTCCAGGTGTGGGTAGGATGGCAGAGCCACTCCCTGCCTCACCTAAGGCACAGTTTTACAAGCTGGGAAGGCTGAACACAGTCTGTCTACCTGTCAAGCACTGGTGTGTAACCCTGCTGGGGACAGGAAGCACTTGGGAGCGGCAGGGTCTCCAGAACAGCTCTGGAGCTAAAGACACACAGCCCAGGTAAGGGACAGCGGGACTACCAGAACTGCCAAGAGATGTGCTCACTGAATGACTGAAACAGTTCAGAGAGGAAAAAGCTGGACATCTAAAGCTGCCTGGGTGTCCATTTCTGTGCAGGCACAAATCCATGCTTGCCTTTAGGGAGAGAAGGGCCCTGAACACACTGAGTGCTTGGAGGTGGGTCCCAGCAGGTCCCTGTGCCATGCCTGTCCCTGCCAGCCCCAGGGACACACTCCAGGGCAGAGTCAGAGACACAGGAGATTGTGCCAGCCCAGGGAGGGATGTGCTGGACAGCTACTGAAATGAAATTCCCAATGTCTTGTGCCAAGGTCTGGCTGCCAGCAGTCCTGTGAACCACCTTCGTAGTGATTCTCCTAAGTCCAAACCTGACCTTTAGTTCCTTGAGCCAAGTACTTTAACTTTGTTCTTTGGTGGGGACCAAATGTTGAGGGAGACGGGGGAGTGTGAGAATCATTTTGCCTGTGTTTAGATATATCTATACACACACACACACACACACACATTTGTATTCCCCTCCCTTATAATCCTTGAAATACAGTATTATAAAAGTCAGAACTTTTTTCTCCTACACCAGCCTTTTTTGTAATGCTCAGGTAATAGAGTTGTTTTTAATGACTGTAATACAGTAGTTAGTGTTGCACAGTGCTCAAGTCATTAAGCAACCCTGAATAAGCAAAAAGTAACCCTTAACATAAGGCAGTCCCTTCTTTTTAATGCTATGGTGATTCTCCTGAAGGAATTTGAAGGAATTCCTCACTTGGAATTGAAAACTGACTCTAAAAGTCTGGGAACAAGACTCATTGCAGAGAACTTACTAGCCAAGGAGTGAAGGTACATTCTCCCTCCCCTCCCCACTTTTTTTCTAAATACTGTAATATCATAGAACCACTAAAGTTACTGCAGCTTTTCAGCTTAAAAATGCATGTAATTTGTACAAGCGGAGGTGCTACTCAAAGGAACTTGGTGTGCTTCAGGGAATCTTAATGAGGCTTATTCTGTGAACCCAATGAAACCAGGATTTCTGCATGGATTTAGGAAGAGAGGTGCCTGGGCCCAATTTCCATCCATTTTCACCCTGCCTGCCTTGCTCCGGCCATCAGCTGAGAGGAGTTTGCATTTCATTCTTGTGCTCACCACCAGTACTAAATGCTAAGAAAAGACATTATTATGCTTAGGAAAAATCCAGTGTTCCACATTTTTTCCAACTTCTTGCCCACATTTCCAAAGAACGGGTCCATGTCCCAAAAAATCCAGCAGCAGTTCTGGTTCTCATGAGCACCAGTCAGGAATTGTCACTGTATTTGGGAAGGCCAGTTTGGCTGCACTTGGATCCAGACTTAGGTACAAACAACAGGGTTACCTGCGTTAAAGGTGCACCTGCACCTTTAAGCTCTTGCATCCCTGTCTCCTCCTCAGGATTCCGTATCATTTGTTACCATCTTTATGACAGAGGAGGAACAGGTAACTGTATTTTCTGATTGTCACTACCAAGTCTGCAGTGATTTATTCCTATAGGCTCTAACTGAATTAAAATCTTAATTAAGCTTATGCCACTTTTTTCTTCATTTTAATTAGGTACAGCCAAATCACTTGTCTAGGGGAAGGAAAAAGATAAAGAGCAGAAACACTTTTTTCTGCTCTGTACTTGTAGCAGTGAAGCTGTAGTGAGATGTCCTCCCAAAGAGGTACCACAGGGGAGACAGTGCTGTGGTACAGGAACCTCAGCTGTTCACAGAAATACTTTGCTTGAATGTTTCCCGGTGTCATTCCACACCTGGTTTCTACAGTCCTTACTTCAGCTAAAGACACGGGGAGATGACACATTGCAGCCGTGAGTGTTTGATGCAGTCAGGGTGGAAAACCCCTAACACCATCATGCCAGCTGCTCCCCCAGCACTGCCAGGGCCACCAGTGACGCGTGTCCCCAAGGGCCACATCCACAGTCCCTTGAACACTCCACGGAGAAGCATCGCCGCTCCATCCTGCTTGTGCTTCACCCACGGCAAACCTTACACAGATTACACACTCTGCCCTGAGTAAATTAGAGGTTTGTACTAAGCTCTCCTAAAGTACCAAGTGCTGCCATCAGTGAAGTGTAAATCCCTCACTTTTAGCAGTGAAGGGATTTTTGTTTGCTCTTCTGTCTGTGTTACCCATTCCTTTTGCCTCAGCCAGCCTCTCCAAAGGCCACAGCTCTGCAGAAGTGCAAACTGGCTCTTTCTGGGGACACCCTGGCAGAGTTCATGGCTCCTCTGCAGGCTGGAAGCTTTTCTTTCACATGCTGTCCCATGGCAGGGGAGTGGCCATCCCTGCCAGTTCCCCCAGTCAGCAGGGGAAGGCACTTTCACTGGGAAAGATGCTATGGCAGGGCCAGGGTGCTGAGGCTTTCCAAGGGCTTCACAGGGTGGGAAGCATTTCAGGGGGACTTGGAGACTCTCTGTGCTTCTATGAATCTCCTGCTCGACATCCGCATGTTGACATTTTCTACTTAAGGGGCCTTTTGGCATCTCTGGCATTAATTTATAATGCTGTGGTAGCAGGTCTGCAGCACTGCAGAAACAGCTTTTATTTTAGAAAGACTTTGCACTGAAATCGGACTGGATTCAGTGCAGAGACTGATCACATTTCGGCTGCTCCTGCCAGGTTTTGGTTTCTTGGATTTTTCATTTGTTTTTCTGATTGTTTGGCTAGATTCTAAAAGTACATCTCCTGACTATTTCCCAGTATCTTTCCACATTCTAATGGAGTGTTACATGACACTGGCAGGATTTTGTGCACCTTCCTGTGTGACATGAGCCCCAGGATTAGTCCAGGAAAAAAGGGCTTGAATTTGTGTACTTGTTTGCCAGATGTAATTCACAGACTCTGAAACTTTCCCTGGTTCATGCAAAAGTGTAATTAGAACCAGGGGATTTTACACAAGCAAAGTGGGACTTGAAAGAGCCACTTATGTCAGCAAGGCCTTGCACTGGCAAAGGACAGACCAGCTGGATTAAATTCTATTACAGCTGGTACAAGGCCCCTTACAACATGCCTTGGTCATTAAAAAATTTTAGAAATCATTTAGCTTCAATCAGCCCTTCACTAACTGCAGTTAAATGCATGTAGCCATTTCAGGACGGTTCACAAAGCTATTTTTACTCATTTAACTACACCTGTTTGAAAATATAATCTGAAATATGCAACTAATTACAGTAATTGAACCTATGTTTCATTTTTGCCAGAGAGTTTTTGTTTAGAAGTTTCTAATTTACCAGTGCAGGCTTTGGTTCTGTTATGGTTTCAACTCCAAAGAGCTGACATCCCCATCAGTGAGAGGATTTAGGAAAGGCACCGTTCTATCCATGCTATAATTAAATTCAGGTTCAGTCCGTGTGGCTGCAGCTTTGGAAGATAATTGTGCACACCTCATTGCTTTTTACTCCTGAATGTTGCTGTGGTCATTTACCAGGTAATTCCAGAGACAAGGTCTAAATTACCAGTGATTTCATAAAGTTTAAAACACCCATACCCAGCAGGGAGATGCCAGGGCATCACCTCCGCCATCCCAGACAGTGAATCCAGCAGTGATGGAAAAGCCCCAAGCCCAGGGGGAGCAGGTCCCGAGGCAGCGCACGGCTCAATTCTGTGTACAACAAACACGGCATCACCGTGGCAACCGCCCCAAATTTGGTTTTATATAGCAGTGACAAATGCTGCAGCATTTCCCAAAGTCACCATTTATCAGGGCATTCTCACACCTCACCTCCACTTCCCCATTCCGTGCCATTTGCCTGCTCTCACACAGGGATCTGTGTGGCGCCTGTTCCTTTCCTTGGAGCAATGAAACCAATCTGTACCTCTGGCAGCAAGCTTGGAACACACTAGGTGGGATGATTCTGATTTCTTTCAAATCCCTTAGAAGTCTTGTCTCCTCCTCCTGTTCACATTCCCAAGTGTGTGTGTCCTCAGGCAGGAGGTGGGAGCCAGCCCGGGGGGGTGGCTCCCCAGTGGTGATGTGGGGTGTCTGCTCTGTCCATACACACAGTCAGCTGGGCCGGGGCCCTTTGACAGAGCTCAGCTCACCAGGTGAGAGGGCAGAGCTCCTTTTGGGAGGGACAGATCTGGCTGTGTCTTCCTTCCATAGCCCAGTGCAGCCAGGGATTCTGGGAGCAGCCCCTGGCCCTGCTCCAGGCTCTGGGAATGCTCTTGAGCATACTGCTCCTGGTAGCGCTGTCCCCAACCCAAGCCAGACCCCCAGGTTGGGCAGATATGAATCAGCATGTTCCTTCACGTTTCAGGGTTGCTGGCTGGCTGGATCCCTGTGCTGCCTTGGCGGGGCCCTGCTGGACAGGGCACCCCTGGCACTGCATTGCCCAGGTGTGTGCACACCCCAGCCAAGCCATCGGCGCTTCCACACCCAGGAGCAAACCCGGTGTAACCCCAGCTGGGAGGGGAGGGACCTACACACAACACATGCCGGTCCTTCTCCATTTGCGTCAGTGCAGCTTTTCAGGAGAGGCCACTTCAAGTAGTATACAAGGCCATTTCCTAAATTAAGTGGAGGAGCTTTCTTACTTCCAAAGATTGCAACTCCATTACCACCTCTGCCAGGCCATGTATAGGTGTAAGCCCTGGCCAGCCTTATCCATGCCCTAAGCAAGAACCAGATGTTCCCTCTCACCACAGCTCCTCCAAGTTATTCCCCATTCTGAGACTGACCTCAAGTGTGCTTCTCCCCGCCAGGTAGAAAACTACAGAAGCTTTGGATAATGAAGCAAACATATTTTTGTGGTGTGGGCAATTTTTTTTTCAGTCTGCTGCTAGTTTTTAAATATAAAGTATAGCATATGTTTAACACAGAACATATGGAAAGAAAGAAAAAGCAAATCTTGAATTCCAAGTATCATATTCTTAGTGGAAAAGACTCTACAGCATGAAAGTGGTCATTCAGAACAAAACAAAAACCACCCCACTTATTAGATACAAATATTTATAAACCTACTTACAAGTAGGAGAGTTCCCTCTGTCTGGGCAGTGTCCAGGCACACAAACACAGGTGAATCCTCGTTTGAGAGGAAGGTGTGATTCCCAGCCTCGGCACGAAGGGTGCTCAGCTCAGGGAGCTGCTGTGCTCCTTCCCTGATGTAGGTTAGGATGGGTAATGCACATTATTTTTCTTGATAGACTGACACTGTACTGATTTAATTAATTTTTAAGCTCGAGAGTTTAAATTCTTATCAGACAGTTCTGTTCAGTGTAAGAACTCTTCCATTTGTATTTCTGTCTGCTCTTGTATTTTGTACATGCCTGTATAGGACACATTGATCCAAACTGTCAGCTGAGAGTATGCACAAACCTTTTTCTTGGGTTCAAGGGAACTGGTCTTAAACCACAGATAACAGTAAAATGAGCTTTTAGTTCACAATCTCTTAAATGCTCAGACTCCATCCACTGGACCTTGGAGCAGTTCAGTTTCTGGCGCAGGAATGGAAGCAAATACTCCCCTCTCCCTTCAGTGACTGGGAGAACCTCTGAGAGGCTGTTTCACACCAAGGTTTTACCAGCAGGTTTTACCTCAATAGAAGGCAAATGGGTACCCCAGCACAGCCACCCTGCATCCCTCCTGCCCCCAGTGCTCAGAGCCCCTCAGTGCTCTCCGACAGCCCACGGCACTGCCTGGGCCCAGCCTGGCCCCAGTGGGAACACGGAGCAGTGCAGAGCACTGACCCCAAACTGTTCCCAGACTGCAGCCAATGCCTCTCTCAAGTGCTGGCTGTTGGTTTCTCCTCCAGAACACAAGGACAGGGAGTGCTGTTTTGAATGTCGTGACAGGTATTTAGTTCTCTCTTATTTAGAAAGCTCCAGAAAGAACTCAGCAGGTCTCCTCAGCAGCAGCAGGGAGGAACCCCAGTGCAGGCCCATGCTCCCCAGTCCCCCCAGTGTCGGCAGCACACAGGCAGCTGCAGGTGCCATCCTTACTGACTCTGCCTCCTTTCCCCTTTTTCCTTCCCTCTCCTTTTGTGTGCAGTCCCAGATAGCTGCCAGTCACTTGGCCGGGCTGGCTCACAGAAGGTGCAGCAGGCACAGATGGCACTAATACATAAATGTGATGTAGCGAAGGGATGCCAACACCAACCCCCAACAGGTTCCAAGGCACTGCAGTGCACTTACAGGGATACGGGGGTTGGCAAGGTGAAAGCAGAGATTTGCAGGAGCCCACTATTCCCAAATCAACAACAGAATCCTACAACAAATGAGCAGATTTATTTATTAACTTAGAAATTGCACTTAATGGCATGATCTCTGTGTGTGTGTGTGTAACAAAGCCTCTCCAAACCCCCACTCATTATACAAATTACACTGAGCAAAGCAAAGAAGAGAGAAAGGGAAAGGTGGGAACGGAAAATCAGGACAAACCCAGGAGCGTGTACACATTCCTGGGTTTTTCAGAAGAGGTCCTGAGGGGAAACACAGGCAGCACAGAGGGGTTGGCAGTCAAGGGATCTGGGGAGCATCTGGAAGTGATGGAGCAAATCCCATAAACACCCTGTCCATCCTCAGCACTCAGAGCACACAAACACCCCAACAAACACATTTTTTTTCAGTAGTAGCTGGCAATGGACACTTAGCAAAAACACACAGGGAAGGGAGTAAACGCAGCCTGACTGTGTCCCCATGGGGTGCCTGTCCTGTCTGTCGGAGAACAGGAGCATATCCATGGGCACATCTGTAACAGTGACTTCCAGTGAGGAAAAACTTCTCAAGGACTACAGTCTCCACCCCCAAACTCCAGGGCAGGAACAGAGGGCACGCCAATGCACACATCTGGAGGCTGCCAGCACCGTGTGTGACGGGCCAGCAGCTGGGGGGGCCTGGAAGGAGCCCCTGACAGACCCCACACTGTCACTGTACAGATCTCAGTGCCATGAGCCTTACACAGCTGACTGGAAAAGAACTATTCCCAGTCTTCAGCAAGGCACATGAGAGCAGAAGCAGAGCCTAAAAATTAACAGATCTGGTAACTGTTAGTGACCATGGTACCTGCAGGGGAATTGTAGCAAATGCCCTGGTGGCAAGGAATCAGGGAGTATTACTGGGGGGTGGGATGTCCAAATATCTGGAAAGTTTGGATTACTAATCCCTTGGCATTCCACCCACAGCCTAATGATGTGCTGAGGGGTTTGTGTACAGGAAGGAGAGTTTACTCTTGTGGTACTGGGGGAGCCAACGTGGCTGAGGGGTGGGGAACAGCCTGGCATCCACGTCCTTCCTGTACCCACGCCCCGTTTCACCAGTGCTGAATTATCCCCGGCTATTGGACATGGCTGTACAGGCTGGGGCTGGTTCAGCTGGGTCACAGTGGCATCTAGAGGGCTGCTACGTGTGGTGTGTGAGCAGAGCGGGGGTCCTGCTGGGCCCTCCCTCACTGTCTGCAGAGCCAGCTCCAGCTCCAGCCAAGTGGGCACACCCCAGAGAGCTGCACCGTCCCACTATGCCACAGCCTTGCTAGTCTTCCTCCTAAGAGACCCTACTTAAACCCTGCCTACTGCTTCACACAGATTCACATTTTACCACAGAATTTACAAAGTGTTTTTTTTGTCATTAATAATTGTGTGATAATTATTTTAACATGATTTCCATAGAGTCCTGAATGTCACAGAACTGAGGTGCCCTCTCTTCTTACAAGCCATTGCCATAAGCAGTAAGATGCTGTAGAATTCACAAGCCAGGATCTGGCTGTATCATTCCTCCATTACGGGCTCAGAACATGACCTTGGAAGAGGTAGAGTATGTGGGTCCTTCTATCTCTGAGCCAACTGGAGAAGAGAATGTCTCTTCAGAAAGGTCTAGGTTAGAGAGGCTGATCAGGAAAAGGACACTAGGAAGTACGCCTAAAGGAAGGGGACTTTAGGAGAGGCTTGAGTTGAGGTCATGATAGAAGTTTGAGGAGAGTGGTTCCTCTTGTCAGTTTGGGTTTATCTGTTACTACCCCTGATTTCAAAGAGGGATCAATTCCATTTTTCTCATGGTAGGGGAGAAATGAAGAAGAATAATGGGGATGTCTGACTTGTGCTTTAGAGGTGCCATCCCTAGGAACTGTGTATTTCTGATATTCTTTGCTTTTTTAGATGAAAAAAGCCACAAAGCATCATGTTTTGATGGTTTCTGGTTTTAGTGTGCTTAAAATTGGGCTCTTTTTCTGATACTACAAGGCATGAAGTGTGATGCAGATTATCTTTCTTTTCTCTCTAAAAAAAGACATAGAGGATCCAAGGAGTCATTTAGGATACTGACATGAGGGCACATTTTGACACTAGAGATCAGGCCTGCTGTCAGTCTGCCTGGAGTCCCCCATAACACAAGTGGGATCCCCAGTCATGGCAAGGATTCATCCCAGACATTTTTGGAACAGCTCAAAGAGCCTTCTCTGAGACATGTCTCAGAGAAAACCTCTCTCCTGTCCTTCCCCCCCTGCTGCAGCGATGCACATGTGGCACAGGAATGAAGGAAGGGCTCTCAGAGCTTCACCTGGAAATGAGGGTCACAGTCTCACCGCTCTGGCTTCCCACAGGGGGAGGGAGCTGTCCCAGGGACAGCTCTGTGCGTCACTCCAAGGATGGCAAGAGATGTGTCCTGGTTTTGGCGCCACGTGAGCGGGTGGGTGAGAGTGTCCGTGCTGGGCAAGGTGTGCACTGGGACAACGCCAGGACACAGAGCACCTTCCCTCCGGCAGTGGAACGGGCTCGGTCTGCCTTCCAAGGAGGAATGAGAGTGCAAGGAGAAGAGCCCTCCGTTGGCAGGTGCCTGCAAGGGGAAACGAGAGCGTGTCCTTCAGGAAAGAGGGGTCAGACCTTGCCAAGCCGGGGTACTCCAGGCAGGCCACAGTGCTGGGAATGAGGGAGGCTCTCTGCCAAGGGTCAGGGAGAGCCTGCAGGGCCCCTACTCCAAAGGATCCGTGCTACAAAAACAGGGACTCTCCAGGCCATTTCCACATCCTTTCCTTTTGCATATGCAATGCTTGCCTTGCATGAGGAAAACAACAAACTCCTGCCCTCTAGAGACAGGAGACCTCCAGCTCTGCTGAATAAAATATCTGCCACAACCTCCTTTTGAAGCAGATGCTACAAACACAGCCAGTTTTATCCTCCCCCAAGGCCCACCGGCCGGCTCAGCAGCTCAGCGCTCCCTCCTCCCAGCCCTGGAAGGCCAGCTCGCAGGAGAGGCAGCTTGTCACAACCACTCTCGGTCAAGGCAGGAGTTTATTTGGAGAACTGCTGAATAAAGCAGTCATGGAAAACTTGGCAAAGGAAAGAAATCCCTCCCTCTGCACTACTCAAACCCGTCAGGGCAGGACAGCAAATGCCCACGCCAGCCCAGTGCCTGTTCTGTCCCTTCCCTGGCTGCCCGCAGCCTGTGCCGTCACTGCCTGGTCCACCACGGGGTGCTGGACGTGGGAGGAGCGCAGGGGGATCTCCCTGGGTGCCACAGAGCTCACTGAGCTGCAGAACCCCTGCACCCGGGTCCCACAGGGGTGCGGCGCTGGCGACATGCACTCCTGAGGTGTGGTGTGCTGGAGCAACTGTGCTGACTTGTCCACATGCCCAGTTCCCAAGTAAGTGCTGTTAGTGGGTGAAAAGCTGCTCTAATGGCATTTCCTCAAGGCTGCCAGCGTATGAATATCCCTGATTCCCACAGCAGCAGCACGTGGCTGCAGCTCCGTCCATGCACTGGGTATGATACCCCCAGCTGCAGACAGCAGCATTTCTCACACACACACCTGCCCTGCACCCTTCAGTGTTTGCTCCAAGCAAACACCTAAATCACAGGCATGGAAAAAAACTACTTTAAAACTACCTCTTTGGAACTTCTCCCTGGCAGTTTGGTTTCTTGGCTTCTGCTCCAAAATACGACGTTTATCAGGTGCAGAAAGACAGGAATTGTTTTTTAAAACAACTCAGTCCTGTCCTCCTTTTCCTGCTGTTTAGTGCCTGCAGCTAAAGCAGGCCCAAGGGGTGGAAGGTGGCTGTGAGGTACCTGTAACTGTTCTGGCACCTTGTCCTCACAGCAGGCTTTTTTTTGAGGTTCCTTGTGAAACCACAGTTCCTGGACCTCAGACTCTGTGACCTTTGAGAGCTGACCTACAGGACTGTCCGACTGCTGGGAAAGATCATGAAGTTCACACACACACGCTAAGGAGGCGACATTACACAAATCTGAGGAAAACACATGAATTATATGCTGTTCCACTTAAGCTGATGGCAAAAATTGTTAAAGGGGGAGAAAAAATCTTTACTAGGGCCCAAATAGCACCACTGACCTGTATTTTCTTTTTATGATGTTGTTACTTTAGAAGGCCTTTAAGCCCACCCTGCAGTGTTCTTGAGGCCCAGAGCTCACCTCAGCTCTGCCAGGGGTGTTTCAGCCAGGAATTCAGGGGAAAAGGCTCCTTGGGCAGCCCCAGGAACGATCCTAGTATCTGCAGCAGTAACACTAGTTCAGGACTGCTCCTCTAAGGGATCATTGCTGATTTTTTGTGTGACAAACAGTCCTTCCAGCAGCATGTAGTGCTGTGAGGCAGCTCTCCAGGTGCTGAATCCCTGCTGCTGCAGCGTGGCATGGGGTGCCTTGTGAGAGCTGTCCAGGTGCCACTTGTGGGACAGCAGCACTGAGCAGGGGGTGAGCACCAGGAGGGCAGGAATGGGGGCCAACTGGCAGTGGATTTGCCTGATATCCAGTAAATGTGCTGGTGGCAGCACATCTGGGCTGTGTCAGCAGGGTGAAAAGCCAGTTCCAAATGCTCACAAAGCTCTGAGCTTCCCAGGTCTCCGGGATGAGAGATTACCAGATCCTGGGACAAAGAGGAAGTGGGAGAGAGATGCCAGCTTAAATCCCTGCTGGCTGCTCAGTGTTGCACAGGACAGGGTGGGTTAGCAGCCCCTCTCCAAAGTGAACACAGAAATCAGCTATCTTTAAAAAATATATATAAATATATAGTTCCCTTCAGCTGTACACTCCAGCCTGTCAGTGGGTATTTATGGGGTCAGGGAATGTTGTAACAGTGAAATACATCCTGAATGGAGGAATCAGGGAAGTAGTGCCTGGATTTAATGCCAGAGGAATTTTAATGCCCAGGAGATGGGCAAGGTGACACTGGCTCCAAGTAATGCTGATTCTGCCACCTATGGCATGAGGAGGTCAGCAAAGGCCCTGTTGGACAGTGGGATTTGGCTCTCCAGCCCCACACAGGCTGTCTGGTTCCACTCCCACTGCCCAAGGCAAGTGCCAGGACTTATCCAGTAAGGAAACAGGACTCTGAGGCTGGTGCTGCCAGGCACCGGCACCTCAGTGCCCAGTCTGAATCTGTCCCAGCTTTACTTGTTCAGAATTCCATTTTACTGTCAACAGTGCACCCAAGTGTGCAGGTCCAGAGCACATTCATTATCCCAGTGAGCTCTGTGCTGGGAGGGTTAGGGAAGAGATCTGGAAAGGAGGGAACAGCCTGTTCCCTTGCATTAGCAAAGAGGAAAAGGTGTACACTAGTCCTGTCCTTTACTGCAAGGGCTACAAGGAAGAACATGATAACCCTCAACTTTGTTCCTTAAGCAAAGTGCAGGCTGGGCCATGGGGAGAAGAAGAAGTGTGAGAAGAAATAGCATCAGCTAAAGCAGGTTCTCGCCTGCTGGCCCCAAGTGCAGCAGCAGCCTGGGCAGGCTGTCCTGGGGAGGTGTCAGGAGCGGACAGCTTCCTGGGGGATGCAGGCTGGGCTCACAGGGACGTGTCCAAAGGTGTTCTGGTAGTGCTGTGAGGACACGGCCCACAGAAACAACACTGCTGAGTATGTGTCTCAGGAAGGACATTATTCTGAAGACCTCTCCTTCCTCATGGGTCTCTGGGTACTGATCATTTGCCAGATCAATGCCAAATCCCAAAAGGGCATACTCAGCTGATGGAGAAGCATACAAGTCTCATCAACAGACAGTGGGGGATCTTAGTCCTCCAAGGTCAGAAGGATCCAAGCTTTTAGACTGTTGGATATTACAGGGGTAACAACAACTGTTCTGACAGAACAGCACTGCCAAGTGCTCCTCAGAGAAAGGCAGTTGTTCTTAGTCCTCAGCCAGATGCTGAACACATCAGCAGTGCTCAAGGAACCTTTTCCCATGGATACAACTACTCAGCACATTAAAGAAATCCACACACAAGGACAAGCAGCTGAGATGGAGCAGTTCAGCCTGGAGGCTGGCTATGGTCACATCCCATCCCAGATCCAGGCTGCTTCACCTGCCCTTGCTGAGTTCCTGAGAAATACTGATGGGGTGTGCAGGGCAGCCTGGCCGGGCAGGAGTCAGGCTGGGCTCCAGAGGAGCCTGTGCCGTGTCCCCAGCCCACCGGGATGACGGGATGGCGGCGTACAGCTGCTCACACACAGGGACACCCCAAGGTGCCTGTGACACCTGCCTGGCTACCACTGATGCCCGAGCTCCAGGCTCAGAGCGGATGCCATCCCAAAGGGATCTCTCCCACATCATGTGCTTCCAGCACTGCTCCATGGAGCTGCATAGGCTCAGAGAGGAGGGACACACAGCCACTCCTGCTGCCACCTCTTGGTGCCTTTTGTTTTGGGCATTGCCAGGTGAGGCTCTAGCCTGGAGTGGGGTGTGAGCACCCGCTCCCTGAGATCCTGTGCCCTGTGAGGACTCCATCTTGCTCATCCCATAGCTTAGATTTGGCAAGAAATTCAACAGTTTTAAGGAATGACTGTGACATAATATGAAAGAATTCCTTCTTCCCTTGCCATAGATCTCTTTCCTCTTTTGCTTTGATAAACACCCACCACATTCTGACCCTGCAGCACCTGTGGGTGCATCTGCGAGCAGTAAGGGTGGTTTTTTCCTGTTGGACCTGGTGCATGGAGACAGCTCTCATATTCCCTACAAAGAACACAGAATGCCTGCATAACTAATTTTTTAATTACTCCAGTCCTAAACCACTAATTTAGTGCAATTTCATACTGACTACATGTTGGTATTGTTAAGGTTTATGATCCAGTGATTTACAAGGCATGGTACGTCTGAACTCCAATTAGTTGGATTGATGGTCTAATTGAGCACAGGGACACGAGTGTAACAGTATCTCACCACACCAGCGATCATGGCAGCGCCACTACCACGGGAATGCACTGGTGGAACTGGTGGCATGAACATGCATGTTTTAATTGGCAAGGCCAAAATCAGACTGATGAGACTACTGTTTGGTAAATAGTACTTCCACTTAATAAATAGTTCTTTCTCTAAAGGTCAGATTAGTCCGAAGAAAAAATTAATATTCTGTTTCTAAAAGCTGGTCTTAATGATGACAGAGATATTGCTGCATGGGAGGTTTTGGATGCCTTTAGAAGAAGGACTTACACGAGTATGAAGTTTTTTCTCCACACCACCTTGTGGAAGACAGTGATGTTGGTCATGTCACAGACAACCTGGGTTTCTAGTAATGAAAACCTGCAGTTCTTGTTGATTTGGAGTGATAAATCCCTAACAAGTGAGCATCAGTCTTTTATCTTCTGCTGGCCTCAGTCTGCCCATGTAGAATGCACATGGTTTTAATTCCTGCTTAAACTGACCATGTATTTGTTATTACCTATTTCCGTATGACATTGACAGTGTTAGGAGAGCTGTTACTTCCTAGGGCTTTGCGGTTCACCAGCTTAGGGTGTTTTCCCTGCCTCTTACAGCGTTAGGGGTCTGCCTGACGACACAATTTCTTCTTTCTCTCTTCCCTTCCCCATGAGTCCTGGAGTAGGGAGGTTGGGGTCAGAGACATGGGGAATGAGTGAGGAACCAGAATGGGCGTTGCTCATTTAAGGCTCTCCCTGCTCTGCCTGGAAGAACCCTCCAAGCCTGTCCGAACTTCATCTAAACTCATGCACTGGTAATTGTCTTTAAACAGCAGTGAGAAAGATAGACAACAGCAGAAATATTGTATGGATAGGTAAATTGCAATATTAATTACATCACTGAGAACTACTGCAATTCCCCATTCCCTGTTTCCTGATAGTGTTTTGCAGTCTTGTTTTGCTGTTGCGGCATCACCTTGGCTGTGACCACCTTGTTGTCAGTGGCTGACATCAGCTCTGTCGTCACAAGGCCTTGCGTTTACAGCATTTCAAGATTTTGTGCTCCAGAAATACTTTGCTTCTACCACATTTTGATATGCTTAATTAAAAAAATGCCAACTCAACAATCATCAGAACAAGCCCATGGAAAGCCAGGCCTATTATCCTTTGCCTTTAAAGGAATTTCTTTGTGCTCCTGGGTGATCAACAACTCCCTGACAAGAGGTTGTGGCCGAGGTGGGGGGCGGGTTGGTCTCTGCTCCCAGGGAACTGGCAACAGGACAAGAGGAAACAGCCTCAAGCAGTGCCAAGGGAGGTTCAGGTTGCATTCTAGGACAGTGTATTCATGGAAAGGGGGTCAGGCCCCAGTGGTGGAGTCCCCATCCCTGGAGGGTTTAAAAGTCATATGGATGTGGCACTTGGGGACATGGTTTAGTGGTGGCCTTGGCAGTGCTGGGGGAACAGCTGGACGGGGTGATCTTGGAGGACTTTTCCCAACCTCTCTCTGCACCTCTTCTGCATTTATAATACAGATGGTGGCAGCCAGAAATTCCTTCCATTTCTGTCCCTGTTAATCCACCAGTTTTATATTTCTTAAACAGCTGACAGAAACAACCATTAGGAGAGCATGAGGAAACCCCCTGATGAGAACACCATCCCTTTCGTGCCAGCAGAGACCTGCTGGAGTTACACCAGATACCTGTGTGCCATCACCCTCCCTGTTACCCAGTAGAACTGTAGATCTAACTAAATAAATGAAAGTAATATGAAACCCAGCCCAGATTTCGTCTGGCAATTCCATAATCTCCCAGGTTTCAGAAGAAAGCAGTAGTTTTCCCCCAGCCACACATCTTTAAGCAGAACTAAGGATTCAGAGCACAAGCATTGCTGCCCACTCCAAACCCAGCACTGTCGTGGGGCACCATCCTTAGCCGAAGCCCATGACAAAAGGGAAGGCATCACTGCTGTGCCGGGGAGCTGCTCTGTGAGAGCACACCCTACTCCAATGCTCCATGATCCACTGGGAGTTTGAGCATTTAAATAAGCACCAAGTGAATAAAAAGGGCTCAGGACTTTGGCTAGTGGATTTGTTTAATTCAGCAGCACCAAAAGCTGTCAGCATTCACCGGGGCCCGTTGACAGGTGAATGGTGTCTGCTCAGGTATGGCATGAGAAACCCCTTTTCCTTCTGTGCATAGGGATTTACAGCCCATAAGAACAGAGTTTATGGATGCAGAGCTGGGGCTATTGCTAATAAAACGCAGTTTCAGATCAGCAGCAGCTCCACTAACTAACAGTCACATCCATCCACGCTCACTATGTGAGGACCTGGCTCGGGGGGGATCCGGGGGCAGGATCTGCCTCCCCCATGCTCTTCCCTTCCCACAGTCAGATGGGTTTGAGTTTGCCCAGTGCAGTTACCCGTAATTTGTGAATTACGCTCACAGAAGACCTGGGAGTGTCAGAACGTGTCGCCCGTGTCCTCACATTTGCCTACAGCTGCATTTGTAAGGCAAATGCGGTGCCTCACTCTGGATAATTTCCATTAATTCTTAAAAGGTTTTCATGGGTTTGTTATTTTCCCAAACATCTGAATTTCAATTATAGCCTCCTCCTAGCATCCAGCAACCTCACTGCGTGTGCTACTCCGCCAGTAACAGCTTCTCTCTTCCCTCAGGGCCGCTGTATCAACTTCACCCGAGTTCCCTCTCAGTAGAGGAGGAGAAGCAGATACCAGGAGGAGAGACAGCCACATTGCCACTGTCCTACACAGCCAAGAGAACCGAGCCCTCCCTCGCATCCCTTGGACCATCACCCAGCCCGAGCTCCGCAGGTTCCTGCATCCCTGCTCCGGCTCCCGTGTGCTGGTGCTCTGCTGGGCAGCGCTGCCACGTGTGCCTGGCTCCGTGCACCACCAAAGGACAGCGCAGACACCAAAGATGAGAATGCTTTTCTATTTTTGTTATTTGCTGTTTTTTTAAGGACTACAGATTCTCAGGACGCAATGTGCTTGTAGCGGAGATGCAGCGTTCCTCAGCTGCGGCGGGGGCACGTGGTATTTACACAGGGACTACTCGCCACAGGCACAGGGTAACAATTCCCACCAGGCTAAGCAGGCGCAGAGCCGAGTGCCTCAGAGCCATGTCAGATCCCCAACCCTCGCCAGCTCCTCCGTCGTGCCTTACGGGAACCTTCTGACTGGAAATCTTGTCACTCTAACACTGAAAAGTGCACACGCATGACAAAATGTAGACAGGATGCCTCGAGGTATCAGTGGCGAGCAAGACTTTGCCCTTTAGTTTTTGAAGACACCTTTCTCTCATTATGCACCCGGGACGGGAAGGAATTACTAGAGCGTTATTCTGCAGGAAGACAGCCTGTAAGTAGAGATCTGGAGCTGAGGTGGAGGGACTGATGCTTCAAGACCTTGACACTGTGGCTGGTGGTTTTTTCCCCTTTCCTGCATTCACAGTTCAGTAGCGCATAAAACATCATCAGCTATAAACATACCTAGCAGTCGTAGGCTTGTGTATTTTTTTTAGATTAAAAAAAGCAGTAGCCACTAAGCTGGTATCTCAGGGTTTTTCCCCCCCCGCAAATCTCCAAGGGCTCTTCAGCGTCACAAGCCAGCAACTCTCTTTGCATGAGAATTTCAAAGTTTAATTAATATAATTAAAGGCAACAGCAAGCAGCAGCCTGTGAAGATTTTGCTCATCTTTTTTATGCCTTTTGACATTGAATGACCTATTACTGTATATGTGTTCCTCGGCGGTGAAGGGGGCGCCGAGCATTGGGTACGATTCCACAGTGGGAAGACCTCCTTCCATCAATTTGGAAATTAAATTTACGGGAGTGCCAGCCATCACAAAACATCGACAATGTATGTATTATAATTTTTTAGAAAAACCAGTGTCGTGTCACGTCGACGATGCCAAATTATGTTAGCGTGAGCGGAAACACTGTGGGGGAGGAAGGAGGGAGCAGCTGAAGAAAAAGGCTCAAATGATCCAGTCACTTTCGATACTGTACTTCAGAGGCAGAATGGATATTCGAGTCGAAACCTGACAAAGCGCGCCCGCTTTGATGGGAACTGGTATAGACAATGACCAGTGGCTGGGTCAGTGGGATGTCTCTCTGCGAGCAGGGAGGCTTATCAAATGACACTAAAAATAAGTTCAACAACCATCACGTTGGAGGGGAAAAGGCGAACATTTCACATTTGGTGGGCATGAATGTGTGCAAGATGGAAAGAGCAATGTGGAGCATCCTGGGCTAATTATCTCCTTTGTGCTCTTCTTTGGAATCGCAAGGGACAGAAATAATTCTCTTGGTCCATGTCCAAATCCGTGGCACTGCCCAAAGAAGCCTTTACGTATATCGCTTACATCTTCTGCTTGAGTTTATTTATGTCACTGGTAGCCTCATCAGCAACAGCCATGTCTGCACATTAGACTATAAATAAAATTATCTAAGTTTCAGTCATTATTTCCTTCTTCTTCTCCCCCGTAGCCTCCTGGGTGTGCACAGCTCAGACCTTAATTTTCCAGCTACATGGTCACCCGTGGCACCGGCTTCCAGGGGCAGCCCACATCCCCTGGCCCTGCGTGGCGCGGTGGGAAAGCCGTCCATGGCTGCGCCCAGGGGTCCCGACTGCCTCCAGCCATGGAGAACCCGTCGGACGCCGGCTCGTGCCGTGCAGAGCGTCAGCCACACGCCCAGAATCACTGAGTGCCCACAGGGATGCTATACCTTGCAGAACCACAGCTAGGCTACCACTGGCCCTGGGCTGGGGACACTTGAGCCCACTGACCCCAACCACCAAGCCCTTGGCTTAGTGGGAGCCCCTGATTAAACCTCTGTGCACTGTTCAGACTGAGGCCAGAACAAGAGCCAACACTAGGCAAATGTGGCAGGGCACAGGTGAGGTCCTGCACTGCTCCTCACGGTGCTGAGGTGCTACAGGCAGAAGTGCAGAGCTCAGCAGATGCCAAGTTAAAACACACCCGGCTCCCTCTTACTTTTCCTCCACTGTCCATGTACACACCACACACTCCAAAGTATTGCTGGAGCATCAGCTCGCGTCCTGAGATGAGCTGGTAACAGAAGGTGCAGATGAAGAGGGTTTTCTCCCTTGTGTATCTGTTGCCTCTCAAACAGGATTTGTAACCAGCAGAGCCACAAAACAGAAATCCACTCATCATCTTTTGTCCACTCTGTCTACCTGTGTTCACCCAAAACTGTGAAACGAGCAGTTTTTCACCGAATGGCTGATACCAAGCAAGACCAGATTTTGGGTCTCTACATGGATTTTCCCTTCTAATCGGCACAGTATCACAGCATGTTGCACTTGGCATTTTGCAGCAGATAATACCTGAGAGTTTCCTTACTACACAGTGTGGAATAACCGTCACAAATAATTTGGGGGATAAGAGGCGTAGGGTGATAATTAATTATACTTTAAAATCCACTGATTAAATGACACAAGTGAGACTTCCTTGGCAGGAGGGCTCAGAATGCCTGAGAGAACCACGGGTGGGAGATCTACCAGAGTATGTTCCTTGTACACTGTCAAAGCTTGGTATCTCCTTACAAACAGCCCATGTCTCAGTAGCACTGTTGGCACCAATTTTAAGCTGCATGAGAACAGTAACAGTCTCTTGCAAAAGTAGATGGGTCTGGCAGCAAACCAGCAAATGTCCTACCTAAGGCATGTAGGGACCCAGAGTCTGGATTCCACTGACCAACAGTGCACCACCAGCAAGGACAACACATGGGTGAAATACTTTTTTCCCCAAAGAGCCATGTACAAAGTGCCCAGCAATGTCAGCAGGCAGCCCTGAGGGGCATCCTCTCACCAGCAAAGGCAGGACTCATGGGAACAAGATCCTCAATATAACAAAGCTGGGGTTATTTTATACATTTTGATAATAGCAGAAATTAATTGGCTGCAGTTAGGAAGAAATAAAAATGAATTTTTCCATGTTTCAGTTTTTTGATTTAACGAGAACTACAGCATTCACTAGGCATGAATCTGCCAGGTGTAACCCGGGGAAGCTGGGTCAGGCTGATCCCAGGGGAAAGGGAAGGGAATTCCTAACCCTAACACAAGCTTACTCTGAGCCACAGGCACTGCAGGACAGCCTGGGCTGGCCAGTATAAATTCCTGTTGGGATTTTTCCTGCAGGAAATTACTGTGCTACATCTCTCCTCTTCTGATTGAGCCTAATGCAAGTAGATTGAGCCACAATTCTACATTTCACACCCTGCAGTTCATTTTACACACTGCTCACTCACCCTCATCACACTGGGGTGCTTCCACATGTGGGTGCCAACCCACTCCTGGGGATGCTGGGGTTTAGGGGCAAAGAAAAGGTGGTCTTTGACCTCTCTCAGTACATGGCACCTCATGCAAGTCATGTTTGCATCCCTTTCCTGGGTTTCTGACAGACTCCCAGGACACAGGTATCCGGCCTCTGCAAAACCTTGTTGCCACCTTTAATGTGCCCTTGCAGTTCAAATCGTGCTGACATACTCCAGTGAAGAAGAAAAGGTGCAAGTTCTAAGTAGGAGGGGTTTTAGGTTTCAACTACCACTGTTCCCCCTGCACAAGGTAAATGACTAGGCAATTCTGTGTTCTGTCATTTTAGACCAAACCTCTCTTTCCAGCTCTTTTACTGGTTACAATTCAGGCTGCACGGAAGGGTGCTATCAACGAGGGTTTTTTCCAGGTGGGAAAAATCCCCATTTGATCCCATGTTATTGACTGCTGCCCTATGGCTGCAGGAACCTTGCTCTGCTGCCAGGACAGGATTTTTCCCCAGTTCACTGGGAAGCACTGAAGGTGCTGTCACCGCCTGCCTTCAGAGTTCAGCTCAGGGAACTACTCCCTCGCCAGAGAAGCCACTGAGGGGAATTTTGGAAGCTCGGCTCTGCAGTGCTGGGAGGCAGGACCGAGCTCCAACCTTCCCCACACACATCTGGAATCCCAGTGTGACCCCCCTGCAGGATGGGCGCAAGTAACCAGGTCACCTGCTGTGGACGCCAAGCTCAGGTGTGGCCACAGCAACATCCCAGTGCTGACTGCCAAAGAGGGGGTTTGGCTGTAGCCAAGAGCCAAGAGCCAGGGCCCTGGCCCACAGAGCTGCCCCTGACCAGGACACCAGGCACAGGGCCTTGGGTGGCCAAAGGGCTGGCACAGCACTCCCAGGAACAGGCACAGCAGAGGCTGCAGTGCGCAAGTCAAGGCAGAGGCACATTTACTAATGAGCAGCTTCTGAGCACCTCTTGTGCCATTACAAAATTAATGGCACCCTTTCTAGGGAGGGCCTTATTAGACCTGGCATGTATTATTTTATTTCACAAATCTGTTTTGCATTGGCTCAATTAAAATTGTTATATATTTTTGGGTCCTGTGTAGGTGCCATCTGTTTAACAGCGCAAGTGGGTCCTGTGATGCACTTGTAAATTTTGTGCTGCAATAATTTTTTTAATATAATGAAGGACTTTGGATACTAGAAGCTGCCTTTACTTGATGATTTTTTGGTTTTGGCAGTGAACTTACAACGGTTCTTCCAGTGTTAAAAGGATGGCTCTGCAGCCTATGGAAAAATAAGAGTTTATTTCCATGTTTGCACCAAAATCGTATTATTTAACTCGCACTTACTTTTTCATTTGCTTCTTCTGCCTGATTTTGTAAATGAGCTTATTTTCCCAAACTGGAAATCAAAAGCATGCTCATCGGGGGCCTTTGGCTGCTGCCTTCTGGGGAGCTCTAGGATGTGCCAGGAGGGCACAGGGGCCTACCACAACAAACCACACCAACATCTCCTCAGTGGGATTGTGAACGAATGCACCTTTGGAGGCAGAAATCCCCTCTGCACAGCTGGGTGTGCTTTACAGCAGAGGCAAATCCAGCACAAATCTCCCAGGAAACAGAACTCAAACACAGGATCATACTTTGGGGGATTTTAGAACAACTTTTAGGTCTGCTCTGATGTCACCAGCACTGAAAGGCTGTTCCTGACTCACAATGAATCATAACAAAACCCTAAGCACAACCTCTTCAGTCAGATTTCCTTTACAAACATGATTTCAAATTCTGTTCCATTCTCTAACGTGTTGTAGGAGAAAAGCATCTGCAGTGGCACCAATCCTGCGGTGTGTGTGGGGCTCCCAGGTTTGCTGCACAGCCAGGAGAGGAGTCCCAGACCTCAGCACTCAGTTTCTGCAAGTGGAACTGCCTTGTTCTGTGTGGTGGATCGGGCAGTACCTAAAAAGTGTCTAGCCCCAGCAGCACTGCTCAGCAGGACAGCTAGGAAAACCTGTTCCCAACATCTCGTGCTTCTAAGCTGCCTTCAGGGACATGGATGTACCCAGAGCACGATTCCTGTGCATTTTGGGATGTCACAAGACCCAGCCATGGAGAGATTCCTCCCTGACCACACCACTTACTTTAGCACTGACTCAAACCCCACCTCAGCCCCAGCGACACCCTCAGTGCCCTGGACAGTCTCCTGGGGACACAGGGAAATCTGACTGCTCTGACTGTGGCATTGGAGCCACGATTTACCTGGGATTTACCACAGCAGTGGTAAATTTACATTTACCACACCTGCCTGCTTGACACCCTGCCACGACAGGACGGACTGCAGCAGCCTGAGAGCCTTCCCTCCTCCCCCAAACCTCCCCAGCTACCCCCACGCTCCGTGGTTCCTCGGGACAGCTGCTCTACACATTGCCAGCCCTCAGGATGGATGGTGTCTATTGACAGAGACGCAGACACTGATTCAATTATGTGCTTTGGCCAACCTGTGTGGGGAACACTAATTGAAGTGCACAAGTGATGGGTTCAGCACTGCCTTGTTGGAATGGGGAGGTTGGGCTCTGGGATGCTTCATCTCCTTTTATCTGATTAGGCAAATTAGGAAACAACAGTGTGAAATGCATTATTGTACTAATCTGATGTCCAAAATGTGAATCTCATTAGAGCTCTGGCCTTGATGCTTTTCATTTGGTTTCTCTGTAAGCTGAGATATAGCGAGTAGGCCAGAAATAGGTATTTTTCAAATTGTATCTGAATTGCCCAGTAATAAATATCATATTCCATACAGGCTTTAGTCCCTGGAACAGCTCCTCATAAAAACCACCTCTAAGCTTCTGGAGAAATCCAGTACAACACATACCAGGAGTGGAGGAGATGCAGCAGGGAGAGGAGGTTGGAGCAGAGGGTGATCCATGGATCCGAGTTCACTTATTGCTCTGTGGGGTGAGATGCCGGGAGTGGGGACATTGTGTCTATCCAAAGGGATGCTCCATGATCCAAAGAGGGTTTCCACAAACTTATCTGGGCAAGGGCCCATGCTGTGGTGATCTGGCGAGAAGGAGGGACAAAGCAGGATGGCTGCAAGTGGGGGATGAGCCCAGGGACAGAAGTACCTTGCTGAAAGGGGGACTGGCTCTGGAGGGCTCTGCTCAACCCAGCCCATGCCGGGGCTCCCTGTGGAACCCCCTCGTGACAGCAGGCCCTTCGAGGAAAGGCCGGAATCCAAGGACACTCCCTAATACCAAGGGAAAATAAACATATGGTATTAAAGTAGAACAACACAACATTTCACTGCAAAGGGCTCTCCGAGAAGAGTCAGTTCAGGTATCAGTTGGTAAAGGGTCACTTCACAATACAGCCCTTCCAAATTGCAGCTCCAACTCGGAATTAATTATCCTTTCACTGTCTTCAGTTTTCTTTTCTTCTTTGCTTCACATTAACTGCAGCTGAAATTATTTTAAAGCAATGATCTTGAACGTCATGTCCTTCAGCTGGCCCTGAAAATCCATTTTCTATGGAAAGCCTCCTTTCTTCTCCAAGATTTCTGAGAGTGTATAAAGCTCATCAAGGCTCTGGTTCTCTAGGGGTGTCAGATGCTTGGATAATACCCAGGTGTCTGCCTGCTGGACCAGCTCCAAGGTATTTTATTAGCATGAAGAGGCCAATTTGGAAGCTTTTAACTCCTTCAGTTCCCAGGGCCCAGTGCATGTCCTGCAGCAGCAGCAGCACACCAGGACACTGTGTGTGCGCGGGTACAAGTACAGACTCTGAGTCACCACCACCCACTGCCACATCCCATGGAGGAAGATGTCTTGGCATCAGGGCTGAAAAGATCCCCTGGTGAGGTCCTACCCATATGAAAACAAAGCTGTACAGACAGCCAGAGAGCACAGCTCTGCTGCACACCTGGGGCTCAGCCCTCCCCTAGATTGCCTCGGAAAAATCCCAGCAAAACCCTCTGTGTGAGCCATGCCCTCCCTCACGCTGGCAGCAGCACGAGGGGACACAGGGTGGTGCCCATTTTCCAGGTGTGAAGTCGGCCAGCTCTTGATGCCCGAGGTGTGATTGTGCGTCTCGGCGTTCCAGGGGCAGGCAGGGACCCCCAAGATGCCTCTGTCCCTGTCCCTGAGCAGGGCGACCCGGCAGGGTGATGGGGACATGTCCCTGATCCATCCAAGTACACACACTACGGGCAGTGAAGAACAGCGCATGTGAAGATCCTGTCAACACACACTTAAAATAAGAACTGGGAGCAGAAGTTCTTGGCTTTCCAGGGACTGCAGGAAACTTCAGCTCCTGGCTTGGAGCTCCAGTAACTTCCCTCAACAAGGGCAGACCCAGGCAGGACTGCTGGTGCCTACCAGGACACTGCACCCTGCCCCATCGTGCTGCTGTGATCACACAGTCTGGATCCCAGCCTTTAACATGAGATATTTTCTTTAGTTTCCAGCATGCAAGACTGGGCTATGCGAAAGTGAGACAGAAAACCTCCAATCCCCAGCCTTTAAAAAATCAGTTCCAACTTTAAAAGCAAAGCAGTCTTTTAAACTGCAGTGCTGCTTCAAAGGCGCAGCAAAGAGCTAAAAATCTGAGCCACCGAGATACGTAAGATTTGAACAAATACAATCCCAAAGGCTCTGTTTAAAGTTTTAAAAACCCAAGGTTTAAGCTATTTATGAGTTGCACGAGGCCCTTTCTTGGATTAAAGAGGTGAAAGTTTCCTTGAAGTCTGGAGTGATTCCAGGTGGAATTCAGCGGCAGGAGAAGGGTGGCACTTGGAGCCAGCCATGTTCTCCTTCTCCATGCTGTTGAACAGGTCACGGGAAAGGACACGTGCACCTCCCCTTGGAGATAGTCTCTGCCTTGGATGTCACAGCCATGTCCACACAACCAAAGAAAACATTCAGGGTTGCCAAAGCATTACACACTGTAGGGAGGCTGTGAGAGAGTGAGGTTCCTGTAGCTGAGCTCTCACACACACTGAGGAAATAGCAATTTTGGGAAGAGTGAAAGGAAGTTCAAGCCCTGTGTGGAATGAGGCTCCAGAGCCCAGAGCAGCTGAGAGGGGAGAAGAGCCATTAGCTCTGCATCCCAGCTGGAGGGAAAAGCAGCATCACTGGTCAGAGCCACAGAGAGAGATCAAGAGCCAAAGGAAAGCTCTGGCAATGCTTGCAGTGTTTGACCCAACACAGCCCCTTCCATCCCCTTGTCCTCCTGCTCCCAGAGATGCTCCAGTTCTGAAGCAGATGTCTCCTGGGGATGTGGGCTGAGCCCAGGGATGGCCCCAGCCCTTCCACAAAAGGGCCGTCATGCGGGCTGGCGCAGCTTGAACCACTTGCAGCTTTATTTCCCTGCCAGGACAGGACTGCATGGAGGGTTCCTTGACCAGGACGTGGAAACCTTTCAGGTGAATTGCCTCCATGAAGCCAATGCTGAGTACTTTGATACTGGGGGGTGTTTTCTGTACCCTCACAGAACATCTGGACGCTGCACCAGGACATTCACTGCCACCACAAGATCAGGCTCCTTCTCCCAGAGCAGCCCAAACTGCACTTTCCTTCTCTCTTCAGGGATGAGGCTGTGCCTCTGGTAAACACCCCAGCTAGAGGAACGTCTTCACCCCTAAGGAGGTGATGGGGACTTTTCCAAGTGGCCAACGTGGCACTGGCTGTATCCAGGGAGGCTGGTGGCACCAGCTGCCTGTCTTCCCCTCCAGCCCTACACACACTCCATAGGGTCGGTTTAAGTGACAAAAATCTTTGCAGGACCAATGAGACTCCTCTCTTATTTCTATTTATTTTCTGTTAGGCAGCGGCTTCTTCCATCAGCTGAAGTTGAAACAGGACTGGCTTCAAAGGTAAACATTTCTCACAGCTTTCTCATCAACTATATTAAATACAGTCATAAAAAAAAAGCCCCACAATATTTTCTGTATTTGCTGAAGGATGACGTCCTCCTTGCCTTCAGCGTGTGCCAGATTACTCATAAACCTGGACCATATGCCGCCGCAATTTACTGATGGGCCCAAGCTGTTTTGGTAGATACAAAATCCGAGGGGATTAGGGAGGCTCGATCCGTGCTGAAAACAGAGCAGCAGCGGTGGGGCAGCTGCTTGCTCTCTTTGCTCAGCCTCAATTTAGGTCAGTGGCCAACAGGCCCACTCCAGGGTGGGGAGCTGGGCTGGCTGCAGGGGCACACGCAGAGGGGACCCTGGCCACGGGAGTCTGCTCCCATCGGGGCGCTCGCCCTTCCGTGGGACTCGGCGCCCGGCCCATGGTGAGAAGAGAGCCAGGAGCCGGGCAGGCCATGCTGGTTCCTGGTATCTGGATCCAGGCTGCCAGGCCCAGGGAGGATCCTTCAGCACAAAGCCAAACAGAGGGTGCCCCCATGCCTGGCTGTGCACCTCTGGGTGTGGTGGAGCAGGGTGACAGCCAGTGGTGGCTCCAGCAGAGCTCCCTGCTGCAGACCCCACTGGGGGCTGGTCTGGAAGGTGCCTGGTGACGGACAGGTCACCACAGCTGTTGTTTGTATCCATGGCGCAGGGAGGGGTCTGCTTACAGGGAGACGGGAGAGCTCAGCTGGAAGCACTGCCTGCACCGGGAGTCTCTCCTGGGTGGGGTTATCCAGAGTGCCCAGAGTGCCTGCAGCCAGCCCGCCTGTGCCTCCCAGTCCAGTACCTTGGCTGCTTCCTCAAAGCTGAATTTGCATGGAACATAGAATGACATCACAGACCTGCTGACTTGAGCAAAGCCTATTTAACACCTGGCAGGATACAATGCAGCTGCAGCAAGTAGCGACTTATTCAGCAGCATCGTCACAAGAGCACTGGAATGTCTTTCTCCTCCACATTATCCTCAATTTGCTCTTTTCCTAAATAAATACGCAAGTACCTCCATCACCTTGAACAGAGCCACTGCTCATCACCAGGGAATTCCACAGGACTGGAGAGAGCACGGCAAAGAATGGGGACCAGAGGAGCAGAGCACAAGAACCGCACACCGCCCTATACAGATGGGAAGCATTCCAGACTATGACTGCTGCACATGGAATATCAAACCTCAGTCATGGGAACCTTCTTTCCACAATAATCCTCCACTGGGTGTAATTTGGGACTAACTTCTCATGACTTAGAAGATGCTCATAATCAACACAGCCCGTGTCGGAGCTTCCTTCCACACACCACACTGTATCCCTGCAAGGAGGAGCTGCTCTGAGAGATCACACTGCTCGGCATGGTTACATAGATTAGAGTGGCCATTATAAGTTTTAGAGTAAGAGTTCACAATTTTAACCTCCCACATCTCACTTTGACAGCTCAAATGCACCAAATCCCTACGGTGCTGTATCTGCCAGGCTCCAGAGGGGTGGCAGTGCCTGACAGCAAGAATCTGGCTCAGGTCCCCTGTGACCAGGTCCCAGGGTGAGGCCAGGTCTGGCTGTGGATCTTCCCTGGTGCCAGCCCGGCACAGCCCAGTGCCTGCAGGGCTCTGTGCCCCTGAGCCTGGAGCACCCAGTGACAGCTGCCAAGAGTTTGGGCACAAGTGTCAACTGGAAGGGTACGGATGAGCTTTTCTGCATATTTTACAGAGTTGCCCTCCTCAAGTTTGTCATCTCTGTGTCCCAGAATGACCCCAGACACCCACACATCCCCTCCTGGTCAGGGCAGCCGCGATGGAACGTGCTGGTCCCTGCTCCGTGTGCCCAGATGTGCCGTGCAGATGGGCCTGCAGGGAGGGACAGGGTCTGGCTGGCAACCACTGTTTGCAACTCTTATTAAACCCATTTTCCTTTCCTAATTATTATAACAGTTCCTGAAAACATCGCCCGTGGACTTTAAATGTTTGATGACTGTGTGCTCTAATGAAAGCTGTGGAATTATCCTGTGCTCACTGCCACATGGCCCACACAGCAATGGAGATGCTAAATAATTTTTAAAAATTTATAGTTTACAAGATGAATGTCCCATCTGTGGCGATGCAGCAGCTCCCAAACACCGATTTTCACTACATTAACAACACCTCTTAAAACCAACTGGCTGCGCTCCACAGGAAGGCTCTGTAATGACCCGAGAGGTGCCTTACGGCGCACACAGGTTGGAGACGAACCTCGCCGAGACTGAATGCCACCGGAGCACACAGACTCCACAGCCAAACCAGGTGCTTTTACACCTACGAGTAACAAATTGCTGCTAAAAGCATTGATCCCATTATTCCAGGGAGAAAGAAGTGCCTTTTGGCACCTTTGCCAAACCTCAGCCCAACCACCGATGTGACAAGGAAAACTTGGCGGGTTCAAGTTCAGTATCCCCACAATGATCGATCCTTGGGGTGAGATCAGGAGCTGCTTCTCCTTCTCTCCTCTCCCCGGAGACGTTCCCTGTCACAAGGCAAAACCACGCAAACCGTGCCCAACTTAAAAACTGAGTTTGGGATGGGAGCCAGAGCAGATGGTTAGGAAAGCTAAACACCACTGATTTATTTCTTACCCTTTACGCAGCAATATTAGAGACAATGGCCCTGATCAGAACAAATGAGAACAAACACAGGGCTGCAGACTCAATAGAGAATTAACAACTAGCACTACCACATTCCATTATGCTGTGATTAATTCTGAATTTGTGGCAGGATTACCAGCAGCAAACCTCCAGCTCTATCTAACAGAAGCAGTGCCAAAGCAGCCAGCCTTTCAGGGAATGCTCTTCAGTCTGCAAGGGACTCCAGCAGGAAAGCAGTGTGGAAGATGCCAGGCTCTGAGCTGGAAAATTCGCTTACACACTGTGCTCCACATTGCCCCCCAGACCCCAAAAAACCAACAGAACAGCCTGGATGGACATCAGCAGGAGCTGAAAGTCCAAGTCAGGGAGGTCTGAGGGATGTCACCAGGAAGCCTCAGGGACGTGGCCAGAAGGTTGTCACCCTCCCTTGCCTGGTCCCTCTGCCATGAGCCCTGGCCTTCAGACCCCCATTTCCCTCTAACCATCTTGTGAGGCTGGGGTAACATCACCAGAGACTACCCTCTTCCCACACCAGGGCTTCCCAGGGCTCCAAACTCTGCCCCAGGGCGTACAGTGCCTTCAGTCACAGGGAAAATGACTTGGGCCCACAGTCACCAAACCAGCGAGGCCTCTGTGACTCCAGCCTCCACCCCACGTCCCTCGGTTTCCCTCTCCCCAGCACACTGTGGCCTCCCCCCACGGTGCTCTCCTCCTCTGGCAGGGACAAAAGGGGCAAACACCAGCTATGGTGTTGTCACCATCAGCATTCCCTGGAAACAGGTTATATTAATTACTTACCCGCGGTTTTCCATCACTGCAGAGAATACCTGGCCTGGGAACTGCTGCTGGCAGACACAGGAAATGGACTTGCTGACAAGGGTGTTTAAGGCCCATTATTTGTGGGATGCAGCTGAGGTGGGACGAAGTGAGTTCAGCCTTGTTGTGCTCCATTTCCCATAGCTAAGCACACAGTAAAAGCTGAGTTTACACCCGGAGTTGCCATGAACAAATATCTCATTATAATCACAATGACCTTTTATTTTTATTGCACCCTGCACCAGCGCTGGGCTGTGTTAATCACCAGCTCTGTAAACCAAGTGCAGCAGGTTTAGTTCCTTCCATCCTTGCCCCTCCATGAGGGAAACCAGGGGACTGCCACCAGGCTGGGATTTTGGCTGGTACCTTGTTCTGGATGATGGCTGCAGTTAATGGTGAGGAAGTCCTGTGCGTCACTCACCAGTGGTGACACCACAGAGGTGATGCCACGCCCCGAGATGTGGCCAGCACAAAAAATCCCAGCACACTACCATAATCCTGCCTTTCAAAGAACTGGTTTCTTGTGGCACTTGACCATTCTGAGGAACAGATACCACTGCTGGTGAGAGGAAAGTCACATGTCACTGGTTTGATGGCAATTTCTTGGGATTATTCTTAGGACCTTGCTAAAAGCTGGAATTTGTTCCCCCTCCTCTCCAGGCAAGGAAGCAGCTGTTTTCCATCTCTGTGGAAAAGGGCTTTTCTGCACAAAGCTTATCTGCCTGTAGCCCCAAGGTCACCTCTCCCAGCTCCTCCAAAATATCCCCATAGCAGAGCCAAGAGAGAATGGAGCAGCTGAGAGGAAGTGGAGGACATTTAAGGCATCTCTGCAAAGCCTACAAACTGTTTTTACCTCAGAAAGCTGAAGGCACAGTAAAAATGGGACAAGAGTGAAGGCACATGGGCAGGAAATCCAAACAGAACGACAGAGCCAGGTGACACAGGGAAATATCAGTACACGAAACATCCAGATATTCATGAGGTAACATAATCATCCAACCCACATGTTTTTTACAAGACCAAATCCTTAAAATCCCTTGGTGTCTTTTTTTCCTTTCACAAACATTCATATTTTGGAAAACTCCGGGCTGGAAATTGCTTCAACTGTTCATGCTCCCAGGGCTGTGGCTACACTGAGTCACTGCCGCATGCCGTGACCTTCTGAAAACCCTCTGCAGAGCTCAGCAGTGCCTGCCAGCATAGCACTGAAACAACTCGTAAACTCTGCTTTTAGAGGCTCCTCAGACCTTGCCCAACGTCTGACCCAAATGGCTTTCTCCTTCCCTCCTGAATTTTTGTTCCAGAGTAGGAGTCAATGGAGAAAGAGAAAAGCTCAGGTGACTTTACTGCTCAGCCAGGCCAAGCAGGAGCAGGGATCTCTTCTGAATCTCCTCTATTGCGCTGGGCCTGGAGTTTGGCCCCAAGCTCATAGTGATCTGTGGCTGTAGCCTTGAGTTTGGAGCCAGCTCCGGGATCTCCTGGAGAGCCAGGCAGTGCCTGCACTCTGTACAGTTATGTGGCATCCAGGGTCAGCCCTCACCCTCAGGAACTTGCCTCCACACCCATATTTTGGAGCTTGTAACACACAAATGACTCACCACAGAACATGAAGACCTGCTTTAGCAATCTGTGGTGAGGAAAGCTCAGGAGACATGGATCTGGCAGTGCTTTTGGCACAAGGGCAGGAAACTGGTGGTTCAGAAGTTCAGGGGTTTGACTCGTCAAAGGGAACGGTTAATGCAGCTCTTTGAAGTGTACATGCAGAGATGGGAAGGAATGGGATTTCTCCCTGCAGTGTCACTGCCCACATGTCCACAGCCTCTGCCCTAGCTGCAGGCAGGGCTGTGGGGAGGGATTCACACCCTGCTGCTCCCCAATTCCATCTCCTCCTGCTCCAGGCAGCACAGCCCCGACAGGGGCAGTGGGATGGATGAGACGTGCTGGGAGAAGGGACAGCAACACGTCTGGCTTTGGCAGCCAGCTCTGTGTGTTCTTTGGCCCTGACAAGACACTGATGCTCAGACTCTCTCCTTTCCAAGGGATTGTAGGAGAGCTGCCCCTGGAAAGCCAACAGCACAGACACAAATGGAAGGAGAGCTCTGACCTCAAACCTGAACTCTGGCTCAAGGAAAACTCCACTAAGTCGAGACATCAACAAAGAGTCACATTTGAGTGCCCATGGCGCAAACCCACATCCTGAGGGCTTCCATGTGGGCTCCATGTCACCCACTCCCACACCAGGCAGGAAACAGAAGCAGCAAGGGCAGTGCCTCATTCAGGGGTCACAAACTGTTCTTAGCTCACGGTGCTCACCAATTTGCAACAATGCCCAGCCTCCTTCCTCCCAGCAGATACAGAACATGGTTCTGATCATGAGCCTGAGCCCGTTCACTGGGATTCCCTGTGCTGGGAAGCACTGACGAGGCCCCCTCTCTCTCCACAGACTCTGGTGGCATTTGTCTTTTGCCACCCTCCTGACACACAAGTAGGAGAAATTCTTTCTGCACAGAGCAGGAACAAGATGGGAACAAAACATTAAACACCACAGGAACTCTTGTGAGACCCAGCGCTTCATCTCTTAGGTGGGGAACTTGCACATATTTTCCCCAGCTTCCCTTTTATAAGTATTTTATCTTACCAATTCCTTCCCTAAGTAGATTTGAATATCAAAATGAATGAAATACACACAGCTCTGCTGTGGGCTTTGGAAGAATCCCTGATAACTGTGGCAACTGCTGGAGAGTTGGTACTTCTCCTAAAAATCCCATTTTTAATTCCTGCTTACAGGATTAGGTCCTGAAGCACAGATACATTCAATCACCACCTCGGAGCACCTCGTAAATCTCTGCTCAGTATCAGAGCAGTAACATGAACAATCTAAAATGCTTTAGGCAGAATATTCCCATTTGCTTGGAGCATGGTTTCCCCTGCTACAGAGTGTGCTGGTCCACCTAAGGGTGCAGCAACAGCCCAAAATCCCCCTCGGGCAACCTGGGCTATGCTGGAGCAGGCAGCCAGGTACCTGCACCATCCTGTTCACCGGCTGTCACTTCTGGGTTCCTCAGCCACCACAGCTCTCTCCACATACCCACCTCCCCCAGCTGTGCCTGAGATCCCGTGCCCTAAAACCACTTCTGACACTGAGCTGGTTAAACTGCTGGAAGTGTCAGTGTGGGTGAACGGAAATCCATTTCACTGCAGGTCATGTTAAATACAGCTTAAATATCCACGGGATCACGCTGAGTTGCATCACTACCAGACATGGTTACAATAACTGCCCACAAGAGTTTCTGCAACACTGTGGTGGGATAAATTAAAATCAGTTTATCCCAGCACTGCCTTGTCTGAATCACATGTTTCTGCCACCAATGCCTGTACCCAGTCTAGTGCAAGGCGTCCCTACATGCAGCAGCTCACTGCAGCCAGGCACGGTGAGGAAAAGCACCAGTGCAGGTGAGAGAGGAGCAGTTCTAAGGGAAGGGCTGAAGCACAAATGCTCCCTGTGGTGAGAGGGGCACGGGGCATTCAGCTGACAGCTCTGCAGGTAACCAATGCTGAGTGGTCTGGAAGGGCTCTTGGGAGTGCAGCACTGGGATGGATGGCCTGGATGTGGAAGGATGCCTGGTGGCCCATGAGGAATTGTTTGAGCTAACCAAGGGCCTCTCCTGGAATGGTTGGCAGGTGTTCAGTGAAGCAGAAGAAACACATGGGGAAATTATGCTGCATATTGGTTTGGCTCTGAATGCTATTTGCAGTTCGGCCATGTTAATGGACTTTGCATGTTTGCTCCCTGTGAACACACATGTGCAGACTTGCTTAGTGAAAACACGGAATGCTGGCCATTAAACAGTCACCTGTATCCAACTTCCAAAGGAGAAATGAGCATTTAGCACTGATAAATTAAGTCAGCTTAACACTGATTCATTAAGAACAGCAGCCTGTTCCTCCTGTGGCCCTTGCCCATCACCAGGCACCCACCCTTCCCTGCGCCCCGGTCACCTCTGAGGTGTGAGGAGCAGAGAATCACAGGTCTGAGGGACACTTCACACCCCAGCGGGTGCGAATGCTGCTGCTTTGGCGTGGGGAGCCAGCACACCGTGACACCTCCCTCTCACTGGCTCAGCCCGGTCCCCTCACACAGCCCTGGTGTCCAGGCTGTGACCTTGCTGCCGTCCTCTGGCCGCAGTCCTCTGACGGGAGGCATGCGGAACGGGGATGCTGTCGGAGCCAGCCGGGGCCCGGCCATGGGACACAGAGCTGGACGAGGTGGGCGCAGGCCCAGCACTGCGCACGCATGGCCGGTGACCTGTGGGGCTCGGGCTGGCGGCTCCTCCAGGGCCCAGCACTTGGCAGGCTCCGCTCCCGGCCCCTTCTGTGCAGCCACAGGCAGGTGCCAAAACGCTGCCCAGCCTGGATGCACTTCAGAGGGCGAGGGGAAGGTGACGCTGGACGGCACCACAGCCTGTGAGCCACAGGGGCTGTCTCCCAACCCCTCCGTCTGCTGTCAGCTGGCCCCACGGAAAGAACTTGCTTATCAAAGAAGCATCAAGTTTGTAACCTCCTTCCTGCCATTTCACATTGATTTTTTTTCAACAGAGGGTGGTAGTGAAGAAGCAGAAAGGTTTCAGTAGCCTCCTGACCATGAGGCCTGGAGGAAAGGATAAGAAGAGACATACCCAGAAGTGCAGAAATCAAGGCTCATAAATGGCAAATACTGAGTCTGGAGCAAAGAAAAAGAATTAGTGTGAATAATTGCAGCAAGAGGTGGACAAGAAAGAGGGCTGGGATGCACAGAGAAGTTCTCCAAATGGGGCTTATTAAATCTCCCAGGTTCCTCCACCCATCATCACCAGTCTTCCTCTTCACCCCAAAGCATGACCAGTTCCCTTCTGTACCCTAGAGAACCAGGCGCGCCTGGTGCTTGTTCTCAGCTTAAGCAGCACCCTTCATGCCAAAGAACATTTGGCCCTGCAAACACCCATCCTGCAAACCCCATCCACACCCCCGCACACAGGGTGAGGGCTGCTGGCACCGGGAAGTGAGCAGGCTCCCTAAAACAAGGTGGCTCGCTCCGAGAGGGTTATTGCCAACGTTATTGCCATCCAGGTATAAATATGTACACGGCCCATCATTTTCTCGTAACAAACGGTGGAAGCCATTGCAGTGACAGTGAGGCAGCGCGGGAGCAAGAGGACTTTATCGCCTACCCATGACTATGTTTCCCAAGCAGTCTCCTCACCAATCCGGAGCCCTCCGTGATCATTAGTTCCTGCACATGGCAGCAATGAAATTGTCCCTTAAAGTAAATCATTCATGGATTTTTATAATCCGAAATAAAATTTTCTAATATTTTTTTCCTAAGTTTTCCAGGTTTAAGGTTTTAATCTTTTATTATTTATTGTGCAGCAGTTGTGAAGGGCATGATGAGCAGCCCGGTGTAAATAGTTGTTGGTGGAGGGTCGGTGCCTGACAATGCAGCACCGAGCAAATTAATTATTTCTTTTCTTATTATTACGCCACATTCTCTCTGAGGGAGTTCAAATCCAGTAAAAAAAAGAAAAACAGATAAAAGAAAGAAAGAGTAAAACAAAACAAACTAAAGCTGCACTTTGGCTCCTGGGTGTTTTCCTGCCTGCCGGCTGAGGCTGCTGATAAATATTCCCTGGAAATGGTACTGAAGGAGGAGAACAGCATATAGATATATTTTCCTTTCTTCCTTCACACTCAGAGCATCAAATTCAAAAGACGACAATTTTCTGCTGCTTGAGATGCAGAGTGTTCTATTTCTGCACGCTCCAGGATTTATTGCTCTTTTAAACTACTGCAAACACAATTTAACCTTTGCTACCTTTACCTCTGGTCATTTCCTTTTGCCCACCAGAGCCTGAATTAACGCTAATCACAGCAAAACACTGAACATTCTCCTGAATGTGGGCTTAAAAAATAATCCTCTTTCCACAGAAAAAGACATAAAATATCTCATTAGACCAATAGCACTACCAGGCACATTCCAGCCTAGAGTATAAAAAAATTTATGCTACGCATTATTTCTTCTACCTAAATTCTCTGACTCCTGGAACTCCGAGGTGGAACATTGTGGTGTGCCTGCAGGATCCACTCCCTTGGGGCGCAATAATGCTGTGAATGGGGGACTGTTCAACCCGTACAGTACGGGTGACACAATAATGCCATGAACTGGGGACTGTCCAACCCATACAGTACGGGTGACACAATAATGCCATGAACTGGGGACTGTCCAACCCGTACAGTACGGGTGACACAAAAATGCCATGAACTGGGGACTGTCCAACCCGTACAGTACGGGTGACACAAAAATGCCATGAACTGGGGACTGTCCAACCCGTACAGTACAGGTGACACAACAAGGCCATGAACTGGGGACTGTCCAACCCGTACAGTACAGGTGACACAATAATGCCATGAAGTGGGGACTGTCCAGCCCATACAGTACAGGTGACACAGTAATGCCATGAACTGGGGACTGTCCAACCTGTACAGTATGGGTGACAAAATAATGCCATGTCCTGGTGGCCCTGTAATGCTGCCACTTGTTTCCTCTTGGAAACAACATACTCTTTGATTTCCCTCTACATTCAAACCATACAGTAACAGCAGGTACCATTTTCTTGTACAAGGATCCTACAGTATTTCAATTAAAATCTCTCATCTTTAGCCCATTTTTTTCCTGGACACCCCTCCAGTTCCACTCACAGCCGAGGCGCAAAACCCAATTAGTTATTAATTGAGGCATGTTAAAATTCATTAACTCTCCTTGTGAAGCTGAAGCTATAATTAACTGTCTGCCCAGGCTTTTGTTCTTTGATCTCCAGGTAGAAAGTCCCACAGTTAATAGGATAAGGCACGATCCTGCCTCCTCTGCGTGGACCAGCCCGGCTCTGGTGCAGAGGGGATGTCCCAGGTAACACTGTCCTGTCAGCTGCTGGCTGTCCTGTGCCACATTTGAACTGGGGCATATTTGGAAAGAGTGGGAGCATTGAAAAACCTGACAGAAATATTTTGCCAAAGGCTATTTCCCACCAGCCCGGTGTCCCGCTGCAGGATGGGCGGAGAGGCCCCGCCACCACAGGCAGGTCTCACCTGGTGAGCACTTCCACGCTCGAGCCTTGCTGAAAATGCAGCTCAAGGCAAATCCCATCTCACACATGGAGCAGCACGAAGCCAGCCTACACCGTGAAGCAAAAGGACCACAGGAATTCACTCCCATGTCAAGCCCCTGTGGCAGCCCTGGCTCTGGCAGTTACACCTTGCTGCTACACCCCCACTGGCTTGTGAGGAATGCAGCTAAATCTAACCTGCATAAAATTGGCTCTTCCCAACTGGAGCTGCTTTGGGGCAGAATGTCATGAGCAGCTCAGCATAAGTGACTTCCCACGCCCTCAGTGGAATGGGAATGATTTGGCTTTAACCTGGGAGATCACAGTGGATTCTGTGTCTGTAAGCAACACGAGCAAAGAGAGGAACAGGAGGAAACGGTGTAACCCAAGGGGAAAAGGGTTGTACTGGATGTCACACTGAGGAGAAGTTCCCCATGGAAGCCAGGACTGGCAGAGGCCAGAGCAGGTCAGGGCAGAGGTGACAGAGCCAGGACTGTTTCCACTGCTTCCATCCACCCCACCCCCTACTCCTGCAATGTGCCAGCCTACACACCAGAGCTGGCACTGAGGGAGCCGGTCGGTGCCAGGAAACAAGTCTGGTGCAGATTATTTCCCGGCTGGAGCAGTGATGGAGCCACAGAGACTCTGGGAGTTGCAATATGGTTGCTCACCCCATTCCTGCTGCTCCCTGCTCCCGCAGTGCCGCTGCCAGGGGCTGGACTGGCACAGCCCCTCACCCTGCACCCAGCAGCCACACAGCCTGGCTCCTCGGGGTCCAGCCAAGCTTTGAGGGCAGCACAAGGATCTGGATGAGCCGCATGAGCTCATCCAGCACAAGTGCATTCCAAGTGCCGATCAGGAGACATTTGGGGAAGGTTTGCTTTCTGCTTGCACAGCCAGAGGCAGCAGCAGCAAAGGAAAACGAAAATGGAGATCAGAGACCAGGAACAACAGCCCCATTCCGGTGGTCCCCTGTGTGGGCACTGCCATTTGTCAGACCATTTCACTTCACAGAGCATGTGGATATGGAGTGTCTGTCCACGGAGAGGGGCCTTCAGAGGGGATCCCTGCACCCCTGCCCTGATACCACAGTTGTCTGGGAGTTCTGTCTGGACACACCCCAACCCATCAGGAAGACAGAGCCAGCCCCAGGGGTTCCTTACTCATCCTGCCGACTGAGTCGCAGGAGCACTGAAGAATTCATGTCCCTGTGTGAGGAGTCAGGGAAGCAAACATGGCCTTTGTGAAAGCCAGGAAAAAAATGGCAGTGACCTTGCCCAATTTCTCACATGGCTCTGCATCCATCACACCCGTCCTGTCCTCATAAGCCACACAAGGAGCTCTAATGCTGGTATTGATGATGCTGTCAAGCCTTCACAAAAGGTGCCTGACAGCCCTGTGTATGGCAGAGATATGGGGAGCTCAGACCATCAATAGCTCCACAAGCCTCACACAAAAACCTCCACTCAGTGCAAGCACAGAGGAAACAGCGAACAGATTCTTCCCACCTTCCCTAATCTTGTGAGGATTAATGCTCAAAGGAGTCACCCACCTCAGACTCTGCTACAAATGTGCTTATTTTCACAAGAGAAATCAAAACCATTAGGGCCTGTTTCTGTCCAGAGTCAGGAACTCTCCCTTGAGCAGGAGCTGCACAGGAAGGACACACAGGATGGTGACAATCCTGCACTAGCACCTTTCAGGCTGGGAATGCCGTCGTGGACTTGCCTACCATCACTGGGTTTCCTCACCCAGGTCTGTGAGCTAACAGGCCACTGCCCAAAATCCGGGTGGCTTCATTACTTTATCGAAATATTAATGGCCATGTTATAAGATCAACATTTGTTTTGCCAGGAGTGATGAATAATGCAAACAGCACCGCCTCAAATCATGACTATTTTATTTAGATCAGAGGCTGAGATCCACCCTCTGATCCCGTGCCAAAACTGCAGGAAAATGAAGTGCCTTTGGAGCTGGTGAGAGGGAATGGGTACAAAGGTATCAGGAATGAACGGCTGGCTCTGTTTATCAACAAAACACAGAGTCAATACGCCAGGTGTCCCCAGACTGCACCTGCCAACACCCCATTCCGCGTCCTGTCCCCTCACAGCCCATGTGCCTCAGGAGCTCAGGACGCCTGTTTCTGGGAGAAACAAGTTTCCTGGTTTGCTCCTTTCCAAAAGCAGTGACCCAAAACCTCTGTCATTAGTAACAATAATTAAAAGGTGCCATAAAAGGGAGTGTATGGATGGCTGCCACTGCAAGGAAGAGTCTCATTAATTTAGTACAGATTTTTAACTTGGCTTCATTAGGACATGGATGTTGAAGGCCATTTAGGACTCAGGAGATACTCCTGCACTTTGGGCTCCCTCAGGACTGCCACGAAGAAGGAAGGCAAGGAAGAGCTGGTGGCTGCTGTGTAGTTTTGTCAGTGCAGCCAGAGAAGGCATAATTCTGTCACTCCTTTAGCCGAGGAAAAGGCCCCTTTCACTGAATCTTTTTCATGAACATACTCAAAAGTTCACTCTTAAATGTAGCTTTGTTACTGGGACACAGGAAAGATCTAAAAGGCCTAAGATAAGTGATAACTCAGGATAGGCACTAGGGAGAAGTTCCTGTGTCAGACAAAGTGCCCACAAAGCAGAGTTAACCAATAATCACAGATCCAGCAGATAGGAGTATGCAGCTTCTCCAATGGAGAGATAGGAATACAGCACTAACAGCTGGCTTGGGAATGGTCCCAGGGCCAATTCCTTACATCACGCACAAATGGGAAGGCAGAGTTGTAATTAAAGTCTACTTTAAGATAAACAGAAAAGTTCTGTCATGAATCACAGCTTTACTACATGTGTTATGCAACTACTGGATCGATCCCATCTCCCTGACTGTCCTTTCCCTGGCAATCCCAGAGTTCCCAATGGTGTCTCTGCAGAAGGGCACATGGAATTAATAGGAGAAAGCCCTTGGGAAGCAGCAGTGTGCAGGAAGTTTCCCAACAGACGGGGGCTGTGGGCTCCCACGCCCCTCACAAGGACCATCAGCTGAGACCAGCAGCCACCTCACTTTTCCCAACTGTGGAGTAGCCGGAGCGTGCGGCAGGTGCCTGGAATGATAAACATGGCCAAGTCCTGCAAACACAAGATGTGGGCCACCAGCTGGAAGCTTTCTGGGCCACCTCCAGCCTCCTGCAGTCCACAGAGAAAGCAGCTTTAGGAAGTAACGTCCTAGTACTTTTGCCTTAGAAAAATACTTCCATCCAAGCACAATTTTACACTAAGTTGTTCCTATTTATCATGACATCTCTGGAATGCTTTGAGATGTGTACCCCTAACAAGATTGCTGTCCTTTTATTTCACAAAACACACCAACTGGGAATTTCCCCTGCTCTCCTTTACCAGCAGCAGCTTCGTGCTACATTTGCTTTTCTCCTAACTGCAGTCAGAAGAACAGGCTCAGGTCTCAGCAGAAAGCATTCGGAGTGAGGTATGGGGGTTAAATCCCCCCTGCATGGTACAAGCAAATTAATCTAGGCTGATAAAGCGCACACCTTTAGCTGCCAGGAATCCACTAAAGCCCCAAACTGCAGAGATTTATTCCTGCACTGTATTCCAAGAACACAGCCAGCCTGGCTTACTCCAGCTCAACCCAACCTCATGGCATGCAGGAATGGATTGGGGGTCTCAGCTGACATATAAATACAGAATTTCCTACCAGCTGCTAACACCGTACATGCAAATAGGCAACTTATACAGTAAGGACTCTTTAATTACAGCGACCACTAATGCATGGATTCCTGTGTCACCAAAGTAAGACCCAAAGGACCACCAGTCTTGTGAGTGCAGATCCCCAATGTTCAAACAGCTAAGTAACAGAAAGAAGAATCCCATGTGCTACATTACTGCCTGTCTGAAATGTTCTACTTCAGCCACAAGCTATTTTTATTCTATGATTCTCTGCATACCCAAGGATTTTCCTCATTATCAGACCAGAATTGCTCCAGCCATGGGCTAACCACAGCTCCTGTGCCCTTGCTCACCACCAGCCGTGTATGTCAAGTCCCTGCTGTGGCACCAGGTGCCCACAGACTGTGCTGGGACGAGCCAAGGCACAGCTCGGGGTGCAGCACCCACTTCCTCACCCATGTGACCAGGCAGGCACTTGGAGCCCAGCACTGCCACGGAAACTGGAAGCAACCAGAGTTGGCAATTGGACACCTGTAGCTCCAAGACCAGGGAAAGAAATTCATGTTTTATGACTAGGATCTAAAGCAAATTTTATTGGAAGCTTTTATGTTGGTAGGTTTGAGTAGTTTTTATAGAGAGGAGTTCTGAAAACTGCCATAAAATTTTGCCTTGGGGGTTATGATTACATTTGTATCTCTCCCAAACTTAGATAAATAAAGACGACAGTTTTTACTGTAGAAGCTTAAAAGGTTAGAGTGGTATTTGGTCTGTGATGAACCTTTTATAGAGATGATGTTGTAAGAATTTATTCTTAAATATCAATAAAAAAATACAACTTAACACTTCTTGATAAAGCTATGGTGATTAGAAGAGCTGTCAAAGAGGTGACAGCACTGCTGGTGGCTTCCTTCCTGCTCAAATCATGCTTTAGTACATTTTTGGTCGCTGGAAACTATTAACTAATTTTCATTCTATGAGAAGAGAAACATGCTTTCTAAAGACAATACTTTGTGGTGTCCTAGTACTTGAGGTGAGATTCCCCTCACACTTGACTTCAGGGGTGAGCTGATACACCCCCTCTACGAGGGCCCCTGTACGGTTTTACCTGTCTCTTTGTGCCTTTGCAAAGGGCCAATGAGACTCGACACCTGTTTCAGGTGGGATGTGCCATAGCCCAGCTGTGAGCTCAGCACACAAGCCCCACTGCTGTTGGACAGCCCTGCCCAGGCTGTGCCCCAGCCCCATGCCCAGCACTGAGGCACCTCAAGCCCAGACCTGTACAATTCCTGTGTCGTTCAGGACACCACTTCAGCATCTCAGTAACAGCAGCAGGTCTTTCCCATGAGATATTCCCCGAAGTTTCATTTCCCAGACTCCGTTCCCACACAGATTGTCAGCAACACTAGCAGGGACCGGGGTGTGGGCTCCAGGTTTCCCCCGTGTCACAGGGAGGTCCCAGCTCCAGGAGCACTGAGTAAAACAGGCACTGCAACTGGTTTCAGGGGAGCCGGGCACACACGGCATTAACGTGGAACAGCTTGTGTGAAAGCAAACCCTTGAACACTGGAAACAAGGACTATTGAACCCTCCATCAAGCGCAGCCATATTAGAATTTTAAATTTCAATCAAAACCAGTGATAATCTTATTTGTTGCAGACAGGATGACTAATTAGTGAGGAGAACTCCCTCAAAGCCCTCAGTGTGAGCAGCTCTCGGCCAAGCACAGCGTGTGGCACAGCGGGGCTGTGAGCGCTGTGTGGGCACAGGCACCCCCACCCAGCCCAGCACCCCCAGTGTGCTCCACAAGGCACATTAAACCCCACACAAAGTCCTTCTCAAACCAGGTGGTCTTGACCACACATCTGAATGTAACCTTTTGCCCACAAATATGTTAAGTGAAACAAATTGGACACCATCAGTTAGAAATTACACACTGCGACAAGTGCTCACAATGAACCAGTGCTCTGCAGAACTGGCAACAGACACAAAGTGAAATGGAAATCACAGCATCCAAAAGGAGACAACAAAAGCACGCGCGCAGAAAAAAGCTGCTTTATTTTTTTTAATCCCCCACTCTCTTACCTTCCTCAGTCCAGCACTGCTCAAACAGGATCGCTGCTTCAGCCATCAGAGGAAATGTGGATGCCTCCGAATGCATTTGGAATCACAATGTTTGCATTCATTCGTGTGCTTAGTTCAGGGTTAGTGTGCCCATTTGTGCATTTCACCCAGTGTTAGTGTGTTTTTAATGCGTTTAGTGTGTAAATAAGGATGGAATACCTCCTACCTTAGTCTTCACCTCCTGCTGTGCCTCATGGTTGTCACGTGTGAGGTCCTGCCGTGGCTGTGCCGGGTCGTCGGAGATCCAGAGGAGGCAGCTGGGCCATAAGTCTCCACAATGCGCTGCAAAAGGAACGTGCAGGGTTAGCCAAGTGACAGGAAAATGCTCAAACATTTCATGATCAAAAAGCTTCTATTCTATGAGAAACGTAACTGTACTTTAACCTTCTGTACTAATTAGAACAATGAATTGTGAGCCATCATGGGCAGCATGGGAATTCTCTTTGCATAGGCCCAGGAGCCCCCTTCTCTGCTCCCACCTCTCTGCCATGGCAGGTTCCACAGCCAGAAGGCCCTGCAGAGCGAGCCCCTCACCGTGTTGTTTGCAGAAGGCCTGCTCTCATTGGTTTCCAGGCACCAGGCTAATAAAACCAATAAATAACAGGCTGGGTTATGGCCACTGCCTGCCTTTCAACAGTTCACTGACACTGCCATTTTAAAATCACTTCAATGCATGCCTGAGCCCACCAACACGAGTTAAACACTTGCTGAAGCAATAAAGATTCCCCAAAAGCTTTACTTCACTTGTATCCACAGATATTCTGGAAATGCACAGCGACCTGCAAAGCCAGTTACTGCCCAGCAGTTAGAAGTTTACCATCCCTACATACAGAGTGAGGCACGAAAAACAAATATTGACATCAAAAAGCTCAGGAGAATTAATATGGCTGAAAGCTCTTTGCATCCAGTACCACCTGAGGAGTTAAGAGACAGATATTTTTGTAAAGAACCTCACGTACCTTCAGTGTTTCTGGATGAAGGAAGGAAGTGTAAATCCTCATGCAATTTATTTGTTATGAAGTGTGTCTTTTCATCTTGCTGCAGGTATTAACACCTCATAGTGTCAATGTAAGGCCTAAAATGTCACCGACAATGATGCAGAGTTTCATTCCAGGACAAAATAACATAAACAAAACCCTCAGTAATCCAAGGGAGGTTTCTGTGTTGTTTTAAAGCAGAGCTGGCTGGTAGGACTCGAGTTTGTCCCCAGCTGAGGACTCCCTGGCTGCGCAGGCTGTGTGGTGCTGGAAGCACTGCCTGGCCCTTGACACCACCACCCCAGACTCCCAGCTTCCTGGAGGCTGATCATCAGCTATTCCAGTAACTCCTGCAGGCACCCCAGCAGCAGATTTCACATCCCCTGCCTGGCTCCGAGGACTGCAGCGGGTGGATATTGCCCACGGGTGAACAGGGTTTCAGAGGCATCGGGAACGTCGCCGGCAGCTGGAGGCTGAAGGCAACAAGCGGGATCAAAGGAGCTGCTGTTACCTGAGGCCATCCCAGCGCTGCCACCTCAGGAGAGCTGCTGTTTGTTTACTGTCCTCACAGCATTCCGTGGGATGCTGGGCACGGGCTGTGCATGGGGCTTTGGATACAAACACCCAGCTTGGAGAGCTGCCCTGGCAGGGGGCTGCCCCAGCACCAAAGCCCCAGCTCTCCGGGGTGGCAACAGGGAGCCACGGAGCATGGGAGGGGTGGGACACAGCCAGCCTTCCTTCATCTGCGAGTGCAAGGGGTGGGTGAGGCACTCACTGTCACCATCCTGCAGGGGGACGTGCCCAAAACCGAGAGAACTGGGAAACGCCAAACAACAAACCAGTTGAAGCAGGAAGCCTCCAGAACACCTCCACAACACCTTCACCCAGTTTTGAGTTATTTCCCCTTTTTTTTTTTAAACAAAAAAAGTGCTGTTCATCCCAGGCTTGTTTGCAGTATTTGTCTTGTGCTGGTGAGCAGTATCCCAAGCCCAGTCCTCAGAGCAGCCAGACAGCAGGATGGGATGAGAGAGCGGGCAAGCACGGACTCCACACAAGGCACCGAGGCTGTGACCCAGCACTAGGCATGTCCCGCCCAGTTCCAGAGTCCCAGCACAGGAACGTGCAGGCTCCGGGCACCAACACAGGCGCTTGGACACCACCAGCCTTGTTTATCAGTGTTCTGGCAGAAGTGCCCGTGCTCCACATGGGAAGGAGATGAAGGAAGGCCCTGGAGGAGCCAGGGGTTCAGGGAGCCCCCAAGCCCCTTTGCTCCTTACCACCATTCCTGCTTCGTTGCACTTATTTTCCTGCTCAGTCGGACACACAAAGCACAGGCCAGGCCTACCAGAGGGCTTCCTTCCCCACAGAGCCAGGGCAGACAGGACAGGGAGAGCTTCAGGGAGGAATTTTTGCCACAGTGTATCTTTTTGCTGTTACAGTTTGGCATCTCCACAGAGTGAGGAGAGGGAGCCAAGTATATTTCTACCCAAGTTTATAATTTACAACCTGCGCAACTGAAGGCTGAAAACACAGCAATTTTGCAGGGTAATTCTGGGAAGTAACCATCCTGCAGCACCAATTATTAAAACCACTTGCACACAATAAAGCTATAAAGATTAAAAATATAGCACACTTGTCATTAACTATGGATGAAGTCATGTAATATGTATTATAGAGCAGCGCAGGGCCAGCCGCCCGCTCCGGCACAGCCCTACTGAGGAGCCCAAACCCCAGTCCCAGACCAGCACGCGTTTTGTCAGAGCCCAGGAACAAGTTTGTCATGCAAAATAAACACAGATGTTCCAGCAGTCACTGCAGCTCCCAGGCAGGGCCAGGCGAAGCAAGGGCTCTGGAAAGCAGGGCTCTGGAAAGCAGGGCTCTAGGTGCAGGTCCCCTGCTCCGCACACACTGCGCCATTGGCCAAGTCACCCAGAGGACAGATCCTGCTCTTGCACATAACCTGCTTTGCTGCTCACTCCATTTTAAATCGATATTCTGTCCTGAAACACAATCAAATGGCTCCCTGTGCTGCTGGGCCTGGCACGCCTCAGTGACACTCTGCATGTGCCTCCTGTTTCCAAAAGGCTCTAGCTGATGAGCACCTCAGGCCCTGCTTTGCTGGCTTATTGTTTCCTCACTTCCCTCATTCTGTTCCCCTGAGAATTGAATCATTTTCTCTCCTGCCACACACACAGGGACATCTTTCAGTTTCTCTAAGTACAGAATGTAGGTCCCTGCAATGCCCTGCAGGTACACACACACCTGTATAAGCACACACACACACACACACACACACAGTGGCCCCTCTCAACTTTAAGTCCTGTTGTATTGTTTTTCTAGATTAAAATACAGTGTTTCCACGTAGAGCTAATATTTATCTTGGTCAGATCAAACATCAGCTGAAGCTTTGTAAAAACAAGGGGTTGATTTTGCTGCAGGATGAATGAGGCCATTCCCCTCCACGGACCTGCATGAGGTAAACAAACCACCTATCACAGAGGCGACTCCCCTGAATCAGATTCAGGGCTGGCTTGTTGCCTCTCCTCTTACACCAGTAAGGCTCTGCCACCTCAGCCCTGCCATGCCTGGGTACCCACAATTTCCTACCAAACGCACATGCTGGGACAGGCACGGAGCTGCCTCAGGCCGGATTCTCAGCTGGGGTGTCCCCCAGTGAACAAACTCAGCTCTGGCAGGCTGTTTTACACCAGGTGCCAATGCGGTCTCTTGGTGTTACAATCCTACAGATGTGTACTCTGGAGTGGCTCCTGCAGATCCCTTTAGCTCTGCAATGGCCACTGAAAGGAGAAAAGGCCAGAGGCAGCTCCCTGGCCATGTCCGTGGGGGAGCACCAGTCCTGTCCAACCTCCTCGTGGAGAAAACTGCAGCCAGCAGCTTGGTTTTCAGCCAGAGCCGTATGTATGGATAAAATGGGGTCATCTCCCGCTCCCAGGAATTCAACATTTGTGTCCAGCTGTTTCAGCTGGACTGATCCCAGTGCACGCTGCACTGGTAAGGGTGGAACTGGATCTCTGAAGTCATGGAAGAAACAGAAAGAATAAAGGAAAGAAAACCCAAAAGAAAGGGATCAGAGTACTATTTCTGGTCTTTTCCAGCACTGTCAAGCAGAGAAATCTGGAACCCACAGTGTTAACGAGGGTAAGCTGCTTCGACAAGGGAATATATACTGTTAAATCTTGGGAGTTATTTAAAATGCCAGTGAGTATAATAGCAGTGCTCTGAAATAACCATTTCATCTGCCTACATTACTCTAAAATTAATGAATAATGAAGCGATGCCCTTCACATTCTCTTCCCTTTCCATTCCAAGATATATTGATCAGATGACATTTATTTAAGTTTGGGATAATGTATTAATTTCAAGATAATTATTCAATATACTTTTGTCACTGTTGATATGCTTCAATGTCATACAGGGGCCAGGGGATGAATAAACTGTTATCTGACATTGCTGGACAGGGTGCTAGGAATAAATGCAATTTTTCTCCTTGAGAGTCACTGCCTTAGTTTTCCCTTTTCTTTCCCCCCTCGGTGGGGAGGGAAGATGTTCTGGTGGAGCGGAGCCAGGCGAGACGGATAAGGGGGGTGGAGGGAAAGGGAGCACTGTGGGCTGAACTGCTCTTTCCTTGTCACCGGGGTCAGCCTGACGCTCAGCAGAGCTGACAGAGCCCATCCTTAGTGGATGCCACTGCAATATTAACACTCATTTGGAGCAGATGTGGCTAAAAGCATGAAACATTGAACAAACAGCTGCCACGGATCCAGTGCCATTGCAGGAGCACTTATGTTCCATTACTGCCGCGTTCCCGGGGCTGGGAGGGCAGCCCTGCTCCCCCCAGTGCTGCGGCTCCTCTGGCCCACCTGGCCCTGCCGTCCTCCCGCACACCAGCAGCACTTGGCTCTGGATTTATTCCAACACTGAAACCGTAACTTTTTTCTTTTTTAATCTCCAGTCTTTATGTGCCCCTCCACATATCACACAGGAGACAGGCAGCCAAAGGGGACAGTAAAGCCTCACAAACCCCAGCTCAGCTTGGGAGAAGCTCCCCTGTAAATCTTCTGACCCCATGGGCTGATTTCTGGGGTGGTGGAGAGCCCAGGGCTCAGCTCAAATGCGTGGAGACAAACAATATGAAACCTGCACGCACAGGTAAATGCAGAGAAAAGGGAGATGCAGCAAACAAGGCATGAGCCAGGTACTGATCCCTTGGATTTTAACTGAATGCTAGAGCCAGACATAGCCGGGCTGCCAGCACCTCCCTGGAGCCCAAATCTTAGCAGATCAGGGATGGAGTTCTTGGCCAGTGCAACAGTGACTGGTGACACAGCACCTCAGCCCCGCCGGCACCTGTGTGGGGACACGGGACGGCATGAAGAGTAGATCACCAGCCAGGAGAGGGCGGACACAGGACTCAGGCTCTCGATGCCACGAAACCTCTCTCATGGCTGCAGGAACTCACACCTGGCTCTGCAGTCTGTGCTGCTCCCAGCTGACAGGGACTCCCAGTTTCCTCTTGGTTGTCCCAGTTCTCTGAAGGTCTCTTCAGCTGGCTGAACCTGCCTTTGATTTTTATTACCCTTTAATGCCTGTATTTGCCTAAGCCACGATAACAAAAAACCCAACCCAAATGAGTGAGGAAAGGATGAATAATCATAGGGAAATTCAGTATTCTATGGTAAGTGAGGTGCCCTGCGAGCAGAACTGATGCTGTGGTGCAGCAGGTTACACTGACACAAAGAGCATCTCCTCCTCCTCCCCCAGCACCAGCCACAGATACAACAGCAGCATAATGAAGTGCCACTGCCATCATTAGTGACATGATGGACTGTCCTCCATTAACGCACCTGATGGTCAGGTCTGCCCTCTGTCCCCTTCCTTCCACCTCTCAAGTGTGCTCCTGATCCCCAGACTCCAGGAGGCACAGTCCATAAATCACACTGCCAGCAGTTCCTCCTCAAAGGGAGCAAACCCTGTGCTCATCTTCGCTTTGGAAGAGATGCCCAGACATCATTTTGGGAGGCATTTGGAAGTGCCCATGTGACTCAGCCAGTCAAGACAGTTGTATATTCAATTCACAAAAAGCTTTTGCACATGCCACTATGGGTATATATTGCTAATTAACAATGTATTGAACAGCCACAGAAGCACACGATTCCCAAACCATCCTGAAGAAAAGGCCAAGGAAGCTTGCATCCAGTTGATGTCATATTTCTACATGAAACAGAGTTGCTCCTCAAGACTCCCGCAGATGCTGTTGGGTTTGTTTCTGATTTCCAGGAGCACAGTGACATTCCACAAGCCAGCAGCCCAAGCCAGCCCTGTGCCACCCTCCTTGTTTGCGCTTCCCATGGGGTCCACACCAATTTTGTGCCTTTTACCTTAAGGCTGTGGGAATGAAGACCAGGTCTGGCCTGTCCTGAGCATCACCAGGGATGCTCTGGAGCACCAGAGTGTGCTTTAGTGACGGATATCCGCCTCCTGGCAACAAATTCTCCACTACAGCTCTCCTTTCCTTCCTTTGAACCCCATAGGGAACCTTTGCCAACTTCTTCTCAGATGGCTTCAGGTAAACAGGAAAATTCTTCCATGTGTTCCTTTTCAGTGTTTCATGACACAACAGACCTGAAAAGTTACCCCAGCACAGCAACACCCCCAAAGCCTGCACTCAGAGCACAGCTTTCATGCTTGCTTCTTCCAAGGGTTTATCTTTAGCCTCTGAATGAAGAGGAAAATCCATATAAGCCAGGTTATTCTGATTGCATCTGACAGAATTACAGTGCACCCCTTGCTCCTCAAGAGACTTGGATCCTGTGGCTAACAGGACCTGGAGCTGCAGACAATTACATGTGCAGCCCCATGCTCAGGGCGGGGATTGGCAGGGCAGTGTCAGTAACTGATGCAGAGCAGCGAGGCTCAATAATCCACAACAAACCAGCTACTCCTCTCTCAACATGCTCCCTGGGATCCCAAGCAGCCTCCTCCTCTTGCCATGCCTCAGCAGTCCCCACACTTACCGAAAACACAGACCCCAAGGCCACAGACAAAGAGCAGAGACCCCCAAAAGCATACACAGAAACTCTGCAGCAATCTGCCAGCTCCTGCACTCACCAGCAGGCATGGAAGTGTCTGCACTTCCACTGTGATCCGAGGCTAAATCAGAGAGAATCCCCCAGTAAAAGGTCAGTGACTAATCCACCGAGATGTAGCACAGTGTATCACTCACTCTGCCTGGGAATAACACATGGAGGCACAGGGGGAAAACAGACAGAAAATCTATCCTGGTAGAAATAACACCTCTGGCTACGGGGTATGAAAAGTGCATTTCTGAAAACCATTTCATGACTGAGATGAGCAGGGGAGGCAGTGAAAGCTGAGCCACTGGGAGGGGCAAGCAGACAGGGAGGGATGAGCATCACATGGCTATACTTGGTTGCTGGCAGCTTCACAGCAACGTCCAGCTCCTTTAATGTCCAAAAGAGCATTCCAGTGAATGGCTCAGGCTCTCCAGCTGGGGGAAATGCCCAGCAAGATGAAAAACAGCTGTGGACAAAAGTGCAGAGACACAAATTTTAGCAGATCGCTTCTTGAGCTTTCTCCAACTCCACAGGAGCTCTCAGGACTCCCGAGGTGGCTGGCCCCTGGCTCTGCTGACGACAACTGGAGAGAGAACTTTGATTTACCTATTTGATGGAATCCACCTGGCATTTCCCGCTTGGGAAGTGGCACTGGAAATCCAAGATAAGCCCATCACCTTTGGGTTCCATATTCCCTCTACAGAGCACACAGCCCAGCTCACTGTCCTGGGGCAGCACTGACCAACTTGTGTCTATTCTATTCTGTTCTGTTCCGTTTCATTCCACCCTACCCTGCAAACAAGCCCTGCACATTCTGAACATGTTCCAGACTGAACACAAACATCCAAGCTGGAAAAATTTGCATCTCTCGGCAGTAATGAGGCTCCCTGGCAAGGCTGCTGAGGCACCCCGGGCTTCACCTGCCCCGTGAGCCCAAAGGCTGCAGCAACAACCAGCAGCTCATTCCACACAGAGGGCAAGCAAATGAGGGAATATTTAACCGACGTCGAAGTATCACAGTGCTCGTCCTCTCCCTCACAATTGGATGTGTCAGTTGTTAAATTGCGTGTGTTTTCCAGCACTGCAGCTCCTGTCTGAAAGGCCATTGCACAATCCCCACTTCCACAGCAAATTGCTTCATAAATGGGAACTTAAAGGATAACGTTACATTTCCCATTGCAATTAGGCAAGGCTGCTGACAGACAGGGATAATGTGTTCCACATACAGGTCGTTACTTGCTAGGGAGGAGGTTGGGAAGATGCGGCTTTTGTAAGCCAGTGGATATCGATAAACCTGGGGCCAAGTGCTGGGGCCCAAAACCAGCAAAGCAGCTCTGCCTGTGCTTCTCCCACAGACCCAGTGAGCAACTCCTCTGAAGGGACTGACCCCTACACAGCTCCAGACAGCAGCAAATCCCCTGCCAAGAACTGACAGAGCCTCACACCCGCACTCACAATTCACCACGAGGGAAGGTATCCAAGTCCTGCACACGCTGACAGGTATGTTTTTAGGTGAGCTAACCTTGATTAGATCTGACTGAGGTCCAACTTCATTTCTCAAGCAGGCTGTGATCTTTATTTACCTGGATGCTGTGCTGCTGCTGTCAGGTGGAATAACTCTGCACTGGGCTTCTCTGAGTCACAGCAGGAGTAAATGGAAGGGAAGGCCTGCTGGGACCTGATGGAGCTGCCAGTGCCTGGCCTAGCTCTGAGCATGGCATTGTAACACTACACATCCTAGAACTGCCTTTAGTTAGTCTCTATACGCAGATGACAGGGTGAAGGAGGTTTCAGATTTCCCAGCACTCCACCAGCAAAATCTTTTTAGGAGTCAACAGGAACAACTGACCTTACAGTGGTTCACCCCTGTGTGCCGGATGGCCATGTGCAGCTCCTGCTCCTGTCTCCAATGAAGGTGATCACAGACTCATCCAGCACTGGAGGCTCCCCACAAAAGGTGTGGCAACAGCCATCCTCTCTTCTTTTGGGATGGCAAACCCCCACTACCACGTTCCAGCACTTTATAGCCAGCACAGTTCCAACATTCAGGACATTATCCAGCCCCTCAGGCACTGCTACATCAATAAAGGGCACAAAACAGCAAGTCAGAGGAGCACAGGAAAGATGCTTTCCAAGCTACCTGTCTGGTTCCGCTTGGAGTAGGATTACAAACAGCATAAACCCTCTGGAGAATGAAAAGCAACCAAAATTATTTTTGTGGAGAAAAAGAGCAGGAACTATAATGTTAAGACTTAAAAGTTTAGGGATCGCTCTTTTCCTTCTGGCCATTTTTATATACCAAATCCTTTCCCAGCACTAAACCCCTGCATTTAGTTTGTGAAAGAGAAGAAAATCCCACTAGTTCTGTGTTAATTATTGTCAGTTATTACTACTGTTTAGAATGAGTGACGTGTGGAAATAAACCTGTGCACAAGGTCTGGGACAAGTCACACCTTACAGTGTGCTGCCCTGTACATGAAGGGTTACAGCTCTCTGGAAAGGGGACCTTTCCCTGGTGATCCAGGCACGGGGAGCAAGAGCAGTGCCAGGCAGGCACGCTTGTGTGGGAGAAACCATCAGGTGGACGCTCAGTGTGTGCCTCCTGGTAAAATCCAGCGCTGGAATGGCTCCCGACTCACACTGCTCCCACCTCCATCCATCTCTTCTGCATCTCATTGGCATTTGAGAACGTTAATTGACTCATTATTTAAATTCCTGTTCAGGGGAGGAAGCTGATTAAGGCAGGCAGATGCAGGATCTCCAGACGCATTTGTGGCGCGTTGTTGTCCCGGCAGTTTACCCGAGCTATTAGGATACTTAGGAGGTAATAGGCAGGAGAAGAGGGAACGAGGCCTGGGAAGGGGGGCCCTCGCAGGACTGGGCTGTAACCCACGGTGACACGGCCCCGGTCCCGCCAAAGCTCCAGCAAAACAGCACCGGAGCTGCGGCTGTGCCCCCACCAGAGCCCAACCCACCCCAAATTTAGGCAGACAGCAGGGTCTGGTTAAAGATAACCCTGTGGCTGCCCAACAGGTTCCCAGAGTCGTGGGGAGGAGGGGGAGCACTTCCCTCCTCGGCTCCAGCACAGTATGATTCTCCTACTGAGAGGCCCCCTGATCACGGCCAGTCCCTTCACCTTCAGGTGCACGGACAGCAACCTGAAGCAGGAAAATGTCCCTCATGGAAGTCTATTAGGGGGACACAGCAGACAGTAACGGTTCCTTCAGAGCTGTTGTGATCTGTCACGTAAATATGCAATCAAGGACTTGTTAAAATGCAGATTATGTAAATATATATTAAGAGCCTTTTAAAAATGCTGATTATTGAGCCACTGGAACCAAATTACTCCTCTGGAGCGGTAAAGAAACACCCAGGAACATTCTGAAGTGCCCATTTCCAGCCCTGAAGTCCAGCAGCTTCTCCTACTGGGACTTCTACAATGCCTGTAAATGCACCTGTGTGGACACTTCACAAAAATTTCTGGACAACTGCCATCTATGTGAAGGAGAAGCTCCTCCACAGAGGGCCTTGGAAATCACAAATTTAGTTCCCTGTGAGGAACACAGGCCTGTCAAAGTAACAGAGCTACATCCCGTTACACCAGGCAAGGTTTTGGTTTATCAAATACACCAGCAGAACATTCCCAGGTGTGCACCACCCAGTACTCCAGAAGGAATGCAGACTCCACCAAGAAGTCTGTTTGCTTAGGAATCTGCTCTTCCATCCTTACAAAGCGAATGGGCCAATCCTATCAAAAGGTGGCATAAAAAATAAATGATGGGAACAATTGTTGTAAACCCCAGACTGCACGTGGAGCCATTTCAGAACCTGATGGGTGCACTCAATTTCCATGGAAACCCAACCACCCAAAATGTAGTGCACACTTGTTAAGACAGAAGAATTCAGATTCTGCCAAGGTAGGTTTTGCCCATCAGAAGCACTGAAGAAAATGACTTTTTTTTCCCCTCTGTGAATTCAGATACTGCACTAACCCAGTGATCTCTATTCACAATAGCAGTTCAGTTTCCCCCCCCAGCAGCAATGCTGACTCTAAGTTTCGCCCAGAAGCATGAAGGAGACAAACTGAATGCATACTGGTACCGTTGTGGAAAAGGGAGTGCTAACATTCCTCCAGAGCAGCACAGCCCAGTGCTCTATTCTCACAGAATCCCACTTCCACTGTACTCAGCAGGGTTGGGAGAGAGATGGGGCACATTTTTACAGGTGTTTTGAAGTTTTCAATTTGAGTTGAAGAGCTAAATCAGATCTCACTGCTGCCCTGACAGAGCAGCTCTTCTGACAACAAATAAATAGGACAGCTTAAAAAGTATGATATATTTGCCCTGGAAAAGGGGATGGGCAGCTGGCAGGAAGTGTTAACAAACTAAGAAATCTACCTGATTCTGCTCAATATTTTGGAGGTGCTCAGCTTCTAATACCTGTCACTGTTTGTAGCTTGAGATCCACATTGTGGTCCACCCTGTTCCATTGCTGATGACAAACTGTACAGATGACTTCATCCTCACACCCACTGCTCAAACTCTCCTCTGGGGAACAAGCCTGCCCCAAAATGGCTGGGACTGGCCCTTGGGTGGCCCCAAAATGGCCAGCACTGACCCATGGAATGCCGAGAGCCCCAAAATGGAGGACTGACCCATGGAATGCCAAGAGCCCCAAAATGGAGGACAGACCCATGGAATGCTGAGAGCCCCAAAATGGCCGGGACTGACCCTTGGGCTGCCCCAAGATGGCTCTGTATGTATGTGTGTGTATGCAAGAGGCAGTGGCGGGGGAAGAATAAAGTCAAGTTGATGCTGGCAAGGTTTCAGTAAATCTTGCCTGGCAGATAAAAACTTTTCCCCAGAGAGCTGATCGCTGTATATGACAGAAACAAGCAACCTGTGTGGCTAAGAGACACTGCACATGCTGCTGACCACTCGGAAAACCTGGCCTGAGCTTTTGGAAAGGCAGTTTGCAGGACTCCCCCAGCCTGCTCAGGTTTGCCCAGTGCCATCTCAGGACATTAGTTGAGCTGGTCAGGAATATTCCGATGGAATAGCTCCCTGTCACACAGCGACAACTCGTCAGAATGGAGCCATTGAGCACGTTTTGACAATAGATCACTTTTCAAAATGACAAAGGCACTTCGGATCAAGCGAATTCACTCAGTTGCAACTTCCAGTTTGATTCTCCCTGTTCAAATGTGTTTTTCATTTGAATGTTTTTCATTTCCATATGAAAACCCAGGACAGAGAATAAAGCATTGGTACTGGCCGGGGCTTTTTTGCAGAAAAGGGAACAATAGAGGTTGCACAAATTGTTTTGCTATGCTTTGCTTTAGAACTGAAAGGCCACCATTTTCTCTATGCTGTTTCAAATACAACCCAGACTTAACTGCAGGCATTAATGAGAGGAGGAGTGACTCTGGCAGCCCCACGCTGCTAGTCAGGGCTGTCCCTGCCACGGCTGCTCTGTGCCCTGACCCAGCACTGTCTGCAGCTCTAGAGCGTTCTCATGTCCCCCATGCTCAGCCCCAACAGCTCCAGTCCTACTGGGACGAGGGTGTCCCTCATCATGAAGCTGAGTCTGCTGTTCCAAGACCTCCCAGAGCCTCATCCAGGCATCAGGGCTCAGTGTTCCCTATTCCTTTGGCTTGTGCCAGGCTGCCACTGGCTCAGGGGGACTGAGGGAATGGGCACAGTCCTGGGAGAGCAGGAGCTAACTCGAGTAGCTGCCCCCCCCCCCAGTGCTTTAGGGAGGATCAAAGCTGCGGGAAGAGGAAAGCTGGCTGCCTGACAAACACGTTCCAGCAAATATCACTATCTTCAGGGTCTGCTTCTTTACCAGTCAGCAGTAACTGATACACACCCTGCACGCCCCAGCGAGTGGCTGCGGATGGAATGTTCCCTGTAACAGCTCTTATTTGCTTGCTCTCTCACAGTGACCACTTGGATGCCCAGCCTGTGTGTCTATGCTGCAGGAATGGGATGATAGGCAGTCCCAGTCCAGCAACAGTGGGTCCCTGCCCAGCTGCTCCTCTGGGGTGGCACAAGGGGACTGGAGTGGCTCCCCACCCACGTTTTTACACCCTGTGTGCAGCTGAGCACAGAGGACCAGGAGCTGCCAGCTCTCTGCCCTGCCTGGGGCTGGTGCTGATGAGCTGGGCAAAGGCTTCCCAGGCTCCAGTCCCAGGCAAGCCGGTTCCTCCTGGCAGTGCCAGCCTGGAGCCCCCAAGGCAGAAGCAGAGCAGGAGCAGAGGGCACTGCATGGTGGCACTTGCCAGCTCATAAGCAGAACTAAGATAAAAACAACAGTTTGCTTCAATCCCTGACAAAAAATAGATTGTGCCATTCAAAACGTGACAGAACTAAGAAAATGCAGAGGAAAATGATCCTATCATTTTCTCCCATTTATTGTCCAGTCATACCCCTGTAGATTCTTCTAAAAAAAAGACTTTATAGAAAGAAAGAAAAAACAACAACCCCCAACCTTCTTCAGGTACTTTTTTCAGAATTATTTGGACCAAATGGAAGAACAAGTGCTTTGTTAAGGACACAAAGCAAGGTAAATCCAAGTAAGTCAGTGCTAGGATCAAGTCTGCACAGTCATGGAGGAGTCTCTTAATTTACTGTGTCACGGGATCTTGAGGAGCAGCCGAGACCCCGAAACCTGGTGAGGCCAGGGAAGGACACTTCCCTTGTGTATCGCTGCCCGTATTGCAGAGTGCAACCTGAACTACAGTGGCTTTGTTTTGTTCCCTCTGCTGAGGCTGGGGAAAGGCATTTCCTTCAAGTGTTCCTTTACTGATAAAGGCAGACAGTGGCCTTAATTACTGGACTGTTGGTGTCCAGAGTCTAAGATTCCTTCTCTCTTCTCCACAGAGCTGGTGATATTAGTGTAGGTTTTCCTTCTGTTATCAATTCTTTGTCCATGACAGATTTCACAGCAGGAAACAGTTCTGTGGCATATGGCCACTAAATTACTGAAACTTCGGAAACTTCTGTCCATGAGTTAATTTTAAAACTGAAGAAACAGAAAATTGTTTTTAAAAAACACTACAGTAGACCACATAAAAGCCTTCCGTCTTTCCCTATCCTTAAACACACTCTGTCCTGGGTTGCAGAACCAACCCAGCCATGGCTGTCTCTGTGCATGAGTGTGAAATGTTTATAGGCGGCATAAAGTTCTGTGTATGCATCAAGGCTAGGGAGGAACCAGAAAAGAAAACGTCAGAGAAGGAAACTCTTCAGAATTTTCAACCCAAATGCACCAGAATCAATGGAAAACCAGAGAAATTAGACCCAAATGTGCGTTTTGGGCATCTGCAGTTCTCCCTTTGCCCTGTGCCAGGATAGGTTCTCCTTCTGGAGTACATGAGACAGCTCTGTGGAAGCATGTGGTACAAGTAAATCGCGTCTCCAGGCTCTAGCCAAAATACTGAGCAAAGATAAGCTGCCTTGGGTTTCATTTTTTAACTTGACAAGGGAGGAATTGGGCCTTCCTAATGATTCCAGTGCAGGGGTTTGTGTAGGGTTTCCTGTGACAGTCATGATGCAGAGGCTCCACCACACAGGGTTGGTGAAAGCCACCACTACTTGGGCTGGGAACACACAGCACGAAAGAGAGAGAGGCAGCCCCCCTTCCTTCCCAGCCCAGTTCAGCAAACCACGAAGGCATCACAAGTGCCACAAGCCCAGACTGAGCCACCTTGTGCGCTGGACACACCAGCCCTGGCAGAACTATTGGACCTCCCTGAGATCCCAGTGTGCTCTTCTCCTGCAAACCAGGGACATTAACGCTGCTCCCAACACCCTGATTGGATCTGGCACGGCCAAGGTTTCTTAGTGAGAAAATGTACAGTTCCCTAATTCTGCTGACAGAAAGCCACACTCAGACCTTTTCAGAGGCTCTCAGGAGTTATTATCACAGATTAACTATGGCGGGAGCAAAAAGGTTTAAAGTCCTGTTTATAGTTAGCCCATGGCTCTAAATTAGCAACTTCTCTCTGAAATGATCAATTGAGTCACAGGCGTTAATGAGTCAGGCTTAGCCAGAAGGGGTGAGGAAGGAGGGAAAAAGAGCTCGAGCCACAGCTCTGCAGAAAGGCAGTATGAAAATCTCAGTAATTTCTGAAGTCAAACTGTATTTTAATCAATGCCTCCCAAATAAGATGAAGAAGCCACACTGTGACTTTCCCAGCTGTAAAAAATGGAAGTCTGGTTTCACATTTGCATGATTTTGAAGGTCAAATGCCTGCTATCCAAGTCTTACTGATCCATATGGACTAGAAATGCCACAATATGCAGTCATCATGAAGGCAGATTGTCTCCTGTAAATCTGTCCTTTTTGTAACACATTCCGAATGTACCGTATTGGATGGATTATAAATCCATTCAGGAAATGCAGGCACTGCTGTAGGGAGCGGCTCCGGTTTGGGAGGGGGGGTATGCGGGACGTGGTGTGTCTGCACAGCTCTGGGAGCGGCAGGGACAGATGGCCCAGGCCTGCCCTCCCCAGAGTCAACGGGAGCGCTGCCATCCCCGGCACACGATGGAAGGCTGGATTTGGGCAGAATGGGACTTCTACTGGCACAATGCTGAGTTGGTCTGCGTTGAGAAATGAAAAAGACCGGGAAAAAAGGCAGGCACGGCTGTGGGAGCTGTTCCCTGAAGGGAGCAGGCTGCTATTTGTCTCCCAGCTCCTTGCTCAAACGGTCTGGGCAGGGCGTGGGGCTGAGAACCAGACAGCTACAATGCTCTGGTCCTCGGGCAGGGGAAAACACGAGAATGCTGCTTCACATGAAACCACTATCCGTTACTTTCACGTCGGGGACTTTGGAATGACACAGGTCTTCCTTGGAGGGAAGGGCTGAGAGGTCCCTGCTCTCTCCCACAGCCTCAGAGTGCACGACGCTTTCCCTTCTCCATTTTAACAAATCTCTTTACACATTGCCATTTTTTCTTCCAGCACATGCAATTGAAAAGAGACATATGGAGACCAGCAAGCAAACCCTGCAAACATTTCAGCATCGCTTCAAAACTAATGCTAATCTGTTTTTTGGAACTTCTTTTATTCCCCCCACTTCTGCTAACTCTGGAGTGAGTTCCCAAGAACCCAGGGTGGTTTTTAAGCCTGTCCTTGGTGAGTGACAGGGTACTTCCCAACAAATATTCTTCCTTCTGTCTTATTTTTTAATCATATGCAGACACAGGGTCACCCACAGTGTTCACACGAGAGCCTGTGAGCTGCTGGAATGGAGAGCTGGGATCAGCACATCTGGGAAACCACATCCCGACAGCAATCCAGCCGGCATTGCATCACACACCAGTTCCCCTATTTTTTCCCCTGTGTCAAGCAAAAACCCTGTAGCAGGAGCTCTCAAAATCCCGCTGCCCGCCTGTGCTGAGCATTACCTGGGAACAAGGCAGGCACGAGCTGAACAGACCTTTACAACAGAATGTGCATCTGCCAAGACAGAAATACCCGGCGAGCTTCTGGTGCTGGCAGCGTGTCAGGCACACAAGCTGTCGGCGCAGCGGCTCCAAACGAGCCTCGCAGGGTCTGAGTGCGGATCTGCAAAGGCCGAGGGGCCCGAGGGGCAACGCGTTTCCTATCCCAGCACCTAAATGCACACCGGAGCAACAGGGCTCCGGAGAACAGGAATGCTTCCAGGGCTTTCCGTGCAAATGCGCTGCAGCAGATTCAGAGCTGCTTTTCCCCCTCTCCCTCTCTCTCTTTTTGTTCAGTTGCCTGGCATTCGCTAACCCACAAGCTGCTGTTTCCCTTTCCAAAGAAGCTCTGATGGGTGGAGGGCCAGGAAAAATTAGCCCAACTGATGAATGCAATCTCGACAGAAAATATGTTTTTTATCAGAGACCACATGTTGCCAACAGCAATTAAAGTAAAACTGGGAGATTTCATCGGATATAAGCCTGCATGAAAACCCCCCGGATGCGCTGATCAGGTGTCTGTCGGCTCAAGAGGATTACTCGGATGCTCCGGAGCCTGCCAGCCGCTGGGAAGGGCAGCCAGGGCTTGAGGAGGGTGCCAGGAACGCCCGGAGCAGCACGTGTGCTCACTGGGATCCTGCTGTCTGTCCAGCCGTGCTGGTGCAAAGGCGCTCCTGGGCCTCAGAGGGAAGCTCTTGGAATGCCAGTCGTGGCAGGGCAGAGCCTGGCTCCAAGGTGTGCATCCCAAGGAACAAGTGACCAGAGAGCATTAGAGGTCCAGCTGATGAGGACTTCCCTCGTTAGTGTCATTTGTGTTATCCATGTCCCATCCATGGACTGGCAGAAGCTCGGCACCTCAGCCAGGAGAAGAGCTGAATAAACCACCACAACTGGCATTTTAGCACTGAGCAATGATAGCAATGTCCATAAGGGCTGTGAATCATTTTCCAGGCTACCCATTTGGCAAAGAATTTACCAGGATTATTTTCCAATAACTGAAAATATCTGGTAAATGTTACTCAGCCTGTTACCCCCAATTTCCAAAGACTACAGGACAGTGACATACTTAACAACTCGCAGGGACAGAGAAAAGCACTTGCATCCTCTCTCTGTGACTCACCAGGTTAGTGCACACTCAACAGAATAACAGGAGTCCATCTGAGAGCGTGCAGCATGTGCAGCAGGCAAGACTCAAGAAACCCTGGCTATCCAGAATGGATCCAGAAGGGAGAGGGCAGTGTGGACAATAAAGGATAAGTGGATGATGTAGTGGGCAAATGTTGAGGAAGAGGGGCCGAGCAGGAGCAGGTGAGAATCCCTGAGTGCCATCCTCAGAAGTGGAAACCAAGAGGATTTATTTTTTTGCCTAGATGAACCAGAGAAGAACAGCTCCTGGGACCTATCTCCAAATAATTTTTATGGCAGCTGTACAAATAATTATTATTCCCTAACAAACCACCAACACCACACAGGTGTGCTTTTGGTACATGATCACACTGAAGCCCAAGCCAAGGTGAGAGCCCTCTACAAGGCATGTATTTGTTTTAGTGCTGGCACTGAAGATTTTGAGGTAAGACAGACAAAGCAGGATTTTGGGACTATCCTGGGCTCGCAGGGAACCAAGTGTCCCAGGACCAGGACTTCAGCCTAGACTGACTACAGTATGATTTTGTGATGACCAGCAGCACCCACCAGAGAAGCCAGAAAAGTTTATTCTTTCAGAGCAGAATATGAAATTATGCAGTAAGTGTCTGTCACTCTTTAAGTATATGCAGAGATAACTATACTCATATAGACAGAGAAATACCCAACCAGGGTACAGCCAGCTCAGGTGTCTCAGACACAGATATCAGCTGGGAAGGTTTCTACAGCAGCACTTCCCCTGGTGCTGCAGCACAGGGCTGCAGGGACACGTCCACATGTAAACATGAGCCCCAAAATCCTGAAAAACAGCACCCCTCCCAGTTGTCAGCACTACCTCCACCTCACTCACGACTTAGTGCAGTATTTATTAAAAGAATAAATACCACTAAAAAGCTGTTGTACATCAGACGGCAGTGTGGCCACACAAGAGCCATGCTGGGGCTGCCGCCAGCCCCGCAGAGCGGACAGGGCACCTGCCATGCTCCTCCACAGGCAGAGCCACTGGAGCTGGGAGGCCGAGAGTCCCTGCACCTTCCCGAGCACAGCTGGATTTTTACATACGACAAAACAATGCTTGTATTGCTGCCTGTGAACCCTGATGATCCATGACCGCCAGTGTCACAAGCAATGATTTCAGCACTGCTGGCACGATCTGCTTCGCCGGGTGGGGGGACAGAACCTGTGCCACAATCCAGTGACGCTCTCACAGCCACGCTCGTCCCCTCTAACAGTCACACCAAGTGACATCTGCGTTTGGCCCATAAGCAGGGCAGTTCACCTGACACAGGGTGGCCCAATTACTGCTAAAGACCTTGTCTCTCTGATCCCAAGACGGCCCTGGATCCCAATACAGCTCCCATTTAGGAGTATTACGGAGGAATCAATCACTTGTCCAAAGGGAGCAGCACACGGAGCTTCGCTGTCGGGAGAGGTTGCTTGCCACGAGCGGCGCGTCAGGCTCTGCCCGGAGACTCAAAGTGACAAAGAGCCGATTCAGAGGCCAGCAGTGACCTCCTGCAAGAGAGGCAGGGCCGAGGAGGCAAGGAGCCTGCCATGGAGAGAGGCAGGGGAACCCCAGGAGCAAACAAAGCCTGCCCCTCCTTCCCATGCTGCAGTGAGTGCCACACCACCCTGGCCAGACTGGGCTGCAGGGACAAGTCTGGGCTATGCGGTCAAAGGGCAAAGTGCCATCCTATTTCAGAGGTTCCCTTCTGTATCGGCTCAGGGAAAAATGGAAACAAGAGGGAACCATTCCCTTTTGTCCCTTGGTACCATCAGCTTCAAGTGACTGTGTTTGCCACTCAAGAGCAGCAGAATTTTGTCAGGTGTATAGATCATTTGTTCTGCAGTACACAAAGGCAGAGAGAAGGGGCTCTGGTTTATGTAACACACCTGCCTTGTTTCCTGTAAAACAGCCAACCCCAGACAAATGCAGGGCACAAACTGCACTGGCTTGTGTTTGTGGAAAAACAGAGAGCAAAAGGGTTAAAGAGACTTTATCTATGTATGGTCAGATCTAATTTAGCACCCTGATGCTGATCTAGAAGGGCAACTGCAAAGTAAATTAACAGCACTTCTGAAAAGCCAAACAAACCACCATTTAAGGGCTGTCCATGAGAATGGGAACAGGGTAGCAATACTCTGATGGACATATCAAAATGATTACCCACAAAACACTCATTTCTGATGTACCTGTACCTGATATTCATTCCGAAAAGCCCAGGGAAGCGCTACAAGCACCAAAGGGTACCAGTGGATTAAACACTTCCTTTTATTTTAACAAGTCAGAAGTGCAGCCCTGATGAGTGTTACGCAACCCTCAGGGATCTCAATATCTAGAAAAAAAATCAGGAGAGACAGAAACCCAACTCCTTCTGCTTCTGCTGGGCCCAGAATCTCCCAGGGCTGTGACCCTCAGATGCATTCCCTGTGGACACACATCCACGAACGCCAGCAGCACAGCATTACAGAAAAGGGGACACAGGAGGCCATGCAGTAAGGAGGAACTGCAGCAGTAAGTTCATCCTTCATGGCAGGAGTAATTCCTTGCACTAGATGGCTTTTCCAGATGTAATGGGAGCCAGTGTGGAAACCAAAGGAAGACAAGTAGAGATGGAATTTGGAAGTGTTGTTGTTAAATGGGAGATGGTGAAATCAATGGGACATGTGACATGGGGACAGGGATGCACTTGTCCCTGTAACTGGGGATGGACACTTTCCCCAAAACAACATTTTCCTGGAAATACCTCTCAGTAGTAGGGGTGCTCCAAGCCATGATTGCTGTGGCCAGGACAGGGAGGAACCAGTGCCTGCCCCAGGTAAGCGACACATGTCCCCGTGGCCTTTTCCCATCCCAGGAGGTGTGAGGAGGCCTGGCTGGCCATCCAGTGCAGTGTGACCCCCCCCACTGCTGCCATGCTGTGTGGGCACTGCCACGGGGCTGCTGTGGGAGAAAGATTTAGGATTACAACAAAGTCCTGCATACAAAGCTTTTCTGGGAGCTGACTTGTGTCTCTACTGTGAGAACGTAATGCCCAGCAGGCTGGGCCACCAGCACTGATAGCAATGCAGCCAGGCTGACTGATATGGAAAGATAATTTGGGCTGTATTTTATGTATGGCCTTTGGACACCTTCTGCTGCAAAGGTTTTTAAAAGGAAAAAAACCAATGGAAGCAGTCATCAGCCACAATGCTTCCTTCCTTAACAGGAGCCATGACATTAGTCCAAAGAACAATATCTGGTGCCCACAAAGAAATACTCCTGAAGAAATTAATTGGGAGTACCTTGGTCGTGTCCTAACCCAGAGTTCTAGGTATGGTGAGCGTCTCTGAGGAAAGTCAGCCAGCAGCCTTCACCACACCAGTACAGCCACTAGCAAGGGCACACAGGTTTGCAGAGGCTTAAGCTTTTAGTTAACAGAAAGTGTCCCTTTGCCTCCAGCTAAGCCCCTTATTCTCATTAGGTATCTTTTTCACTCACTGCAATCTCAGTGCCTGCAGTACCACATTCTGTTTGATGCTTCCCATTAAGTTTGCTGGTTCTCATCTTGGCACGACTTTGAGCTCAGTCCCATTTTAGGCATATGAGATAAAACTCTGCATCTTTCTGAGGAACTGGGGGTTGCTCTGTTACCATGGCAGTGGGTTTGTGCCGAGCTGGTGATGGTTTGTGCTTGGCTGGTAATTACTGTCACAATGCAAAGGGTTAGCGACCAGGGCCCACGGGAAAGGGCGGGATGACAGTACAGGCAAGACATCCTGCTAATAGGTCTGAGAGCAATTACTGTATGGTTTGTGATCACATCACTTAACCCTCTGCCTCTCACATCCCCAAATGCCTTGGCTGTCTGTGCCCACTGCAGCCAGGCTCCCTACAGCCCTCGAGGAACTCCCCGGCTCTGCAGGCCACAGCTCCACAGGGCCCTTTTTCAAGCTAAGCCATCTCTGCTCAGTGCCAAGCTGTGCATCAAGTCTGTGGACACCCCGCAATAAAACTGGGAAAACTGACCAGAATTTGTGTAGCTACATCTGAAAATTATAATTAGCATCTAATTTATTTTTTAACTGTGCAAATGGTGGCCAAACACAACAAGCACCATCATCTAATGGTCTGATTCCATTACATCCAGCCACGGGAAATCAGGGAAAGATGCACAGCCAGCTTATCACAGGACACAACCAGCCTTTCCTTGTCATTTCCCACCCAGCCTACCCTCCGGTCAGGATGAGGGAAGGGACAGAAATTAGGGGCATTCCCTGATGAACCCACACCTTCAGTAAGCAGGAACCAGTTGTCAGACGGTGCCAGGTCTCTGCTGCTGCAAGGACAAATGTTCCTTTGTGCTCTCCAGCATTTCCGATTGCTTCCCATGGAAGGACATTCCTGGGAGTTGCTATGTGTGTCCCTGAACAGCCACAGAATGGATCTGCTTGCATGGACACTTGCAGCGATGGAATGACAGATGCTGTGAGTACCTGCAGTACTCCCTCCCCACGGTTACAGACCCCTCCTGCCTCACTCACCTAGCTCCAGCCACACACACATGTGGGGAAATGCAGGGAGCTCACTGGGCTGCTGCCTGTGCTGGACCTGCTCGAGAACTGTCTGAGATCTATTTCTGGTTAAGCTGTAGGTATTTTTGGGGACTTCCAGTCACTGCAGGACACCTGATCCCCACTCTGGCTTTGTCAATTCAACACCTTTCCCTACAGGAATAAAATCAGAAACCCAACCCAGCATGATGACAATCCAGAACTTCTGCCTATCACAGAGACCCATTTCTAAGCTCTGTGCTCGGCCTCCTGACTCACTAGCCACATCCACTTCCCCAAAGGTCACGGACAGTCTGGAATACTGACTCCACGCTGCTCTGGCTCCACAGGCCTCGGCAGCAGATCCAGGTCTTCTCGGGTGTTATGGGAGCACCCTGTAGGTAGAGACTGGAGCCAGAAGTGCCCACGGTCCCTGGGATGCCATGGGGGCTCTGGCAGTCTCTGCCATGTGAGCCCTTCCCTGCACAACCCAACTCCAATTACAACCTCATTCCACTTAACGGGGCCTTGATGGCAATTTCATTACTCAAAAAGTAACATTTATTAGTCCATTGTAATGTGTTGTGATTGTAACTCTAATGCTAATAGGAAGAAGTTTAACCTCGTTCCATTTTCTGTACAGTTAAAAACCTGGTTACAATGGTCATAAATCAGGGTTTCAAATGTCATAAAAGCAGAGCTGCAGCTATACACTACGCGTGTCTTTTTTTAATCTTTGCATTTCATATTAATCTCAGATCCAGTCTTTCACAACTCCACTTACAACCCACATTTTATTTAGATTATCATTATGATAGCAGGAAAAATCCTCACCCTGCATATAATTTGCATGATTTAGGTAGATTGTGTTTTCAATTACATTAATAATCTAAAATGAGGCAGACTGATTAGAGCCCTTTCTCTCACTTAAAATGAACATTTTCATTAGTGATGTCTGTGGAGATGCCCCTCCTTCCTCAGCACTCCAGAAATCCACATGATAGATGGTGTAAGGGAAATGGTCCCTAAATTTGGTCTCAAGGGATCCTGCTCTTGCAGAAACCCAAAGACAAAATGGAAAGGCCCTACAGAAACCAGCACAGCTGGTTTGGAACTCTTCACCTCATCTCTTCATTTTAAGGGCAGATGATTCCAATTTTTTCCTTAACTATTTTCAGAGATGCTGTTTAGAAAGTAACCAGTTTTGTCCAAAAGGCATTTTAATTCAAACACAGAAGATGTGGATGCAGAGCTCCTTCACTGTGCCTTGAGTTCGCTTCTTTCCAGGCAACCCACAGATTTGAACAGCGATAAAGAACATGTGTTTGAGCTGAGACAAGAGGAACCTCAACTTCATTCTATACAGGAATAATGGCCCTGGAGCTTGTACCTCACTGAACTTGCAGCAATGATATTAAGCTTATCTACCGCTGCATGAATGACAGGCATAACATCTTGCCAAGAAAGTAAAAAGGGATTGTCTCTGAAACCTTTTCAGTTTGGTCTTCACGATCTCAAGGTGAGCTGGAAGGTGGAAAAGCTGGCACACAGTAAATACCTGTTAGTCACAATATTCATTTTCCATCTGTTCAAAGCCTCTGCGATGCTCTAAGGCAGACACCAAGAGAGGGAGCATCTTGGTTCTTGGCTCCCAAAGCCATACTGCCTTCCAGAGCCGCCAGAGTTCCACGTGGTGCCTACTCACAAACCCTACTGCCAGAGGTGAGAGCAGGAGGAAGGAAATGCTGCTCTTGGAAGCCACTGGAGGGGAGAAAAGATGGGCCCATTCTCCTGCTGCAGTCACCCCACGGGCTGTGGAAATCAGGTTAGAGGCAGAAATGGATATGCTTTTTGAAGCACTTTTTATCTCCTGGAAGGCTTTCATTCAGGAGGGCTCCTGCTCCACAGCTGGGGATGGAGTGACAGACCTCTCACAGCCAGGCTCCCCTTCCACACCCAGAGAAGGACTGACAGATCTATCAGAGCCAGAGGTGGAATGCTGTGCTCTGCTCCCGGCCACTTCAGCTGCCGTGGGGCTGCAGCCAGACCTGGAGCCCTGAAGGAAGGAGCGGAGCAGCTGGAATGCAAAGGGATGGGCCTGCAGAGCCACGTCTGGTTCCTGGCACCGTCGCTGCCGCCAAACCCATCACTGCCTTTTCATCCTGCCCAGAGAGGGGAATGCGGTTCCTTAAATATTTTAAGTCCAGGGGCAGCGGGGAGGGACAACCAGGAAGGGAAAGCACCTCAGCCCACAGCCTTGTCAAATGTGGATGCTGGCACACTCCCACAAAACGCCTGACGGGTCCAAGCCTGAGGCTAAAAGCTCTGCCCAGCCCCCATGGCAGCTGTTTATCTGCTCCATAGATGTGGGAGGATTGCTATTCCTGCCTACACAACCCTCTGCTCCACCGCCAAGGGGAGCCTTGGCTGGGAATTGGACTCCAAAATGCACGCAGCACAAACCCAGCGGCATCTGTTTGTGCTCTGGAAAGAGACTTCCGAGAGCAGGGACCTCCCAGCCCTCCTGTCCCACTCAGACACTCATCCCCTTACCGCGTCCCTCCCTCCTGCACCCGTGGGATTCCACCCTGCCTTCGTGCTGCACGGACACGGATGTTTCAACAGGGATGGAGGAACAGAGACCTTCCATGAACCAATTCTGCCTCCTTCTCCCAGTCCTTCACAAGTTTTCAACTGAGGCAGCCGTATCTGACTCCAGAACAGCCTGTCTTTGCTCAGTCTTGGGGTTTACCCAATTTCTTGGATCATCTTTTCTACATCACTTACACACCCACACCCTTACCCTGGAAAATCAAACAAGAAACCTCCTTCCCTCAGCCAAATTTCTCCCTGCAGGTTCAGCTCTGGGAGCATTCACTTCCTGCCCTTCAGTGTGTTCTCCTCCAAAAATGTCACCTACCCCCAGCACTGTGCAGGCCTGGCCTGTCCCTCAGCCTCTTTCACCTGCTGCGCTTACTCTCAGGCTTCAAGTCCCTCTCCTAGTCATAAAATCCAGTTTGGTTATCTAGTCAAGGAGATTCTGAGTCTTTCTCAAAGGTTCCCCCCACACCATTCCAGCAGAGCCCTGCAGAGCCAGCATGGAGCACAGAGCACAGTTCAGCTGTACAGAAACAGACAGTTCCGAAATGCCCTCTGACAGCGGGAACCTCTGACAGATTTGTTGCGTTTGTGACAAGACTGCAAACAAATACTGCGGTGTATGAAAGAAAAGCAGAAACACCTCCACCAAGAACTGTGCTATGTTTCTGCTGACTCAACACGTTCTCCCACAAAGGCAGAGCAGACCTGGGAAATGCGCTGAGCCATCAGCCTACGGACACTTCCAAGAAGTCAGACCAGAGCTGCTGATCCCTTCCCACAGCAAACATGGCTCCAGGGACACCACACAGCCATGAAACCTCCTTACAGTGCTGCACTAGTCAAGATGCCATTGGGACCATTCCTCATTGGCACTAAACAGGGAGGGAAACATCAAAAATCTACCTTCCCTTCAAAACCATAAGGAATTTTTTCATCTTCTTCAGGAAGAGCCTTTTAGAAAGCAAACAGAGCCAAAGCCACTCCTTCCCTCCCAGCCAAAACACAGTGACCTGATTTAATCCATTCTAAAAGCACCTTCACCTCAATGGGAACAGGACAGAGCAGGGTGACCATCATGGGTCAGTGGTAGAACTTAAACTCAGCCTAGTGCATCCACCTACATCAAAGATCAGCATTCCTAAAAATCATTCTCTCCCACAACGCTTCAGGGTAGGGAAGAGAAAGCAAGCAGATACTCTCTGGGACCAGTGGGCACACAGTGCCATCAGGAGAGAGCCCCCTGGCCCCTGCCAGCCTACCACCACGGCCCAGGTCCTTCCCTTCCCTGCTCACACACACTTGGATCCAGATACGTGATGCTGTCATTCCTCATTGTTCTCAAGCCAACTCTAATATCAGATGATACCAAAACACATGGGCTCAGAGGATTTCAACCCACTCAGTAGAAAACTGGCATCCAAAGGCCGTGTGCTTCTGGATATTTCACACCTCAAACTAGCACAGCCACCTTCAACATTCCTTGTCCTTGTACAACAATTTTGCAAGTCCTCGAATTTGTTTATTTTCATCACCCAACTCCACTCTTGTTCACATTTACACAGTGGCTACTCCTTCCTGACAAGGATGCATCCCAAGGCAGCTCTTCCAGCCCTCTGGCACTGAGTTAGGTGCAGTGCTGTCCTTACACAGCTCCTACCTGGCCCCTTGGATGGGTTGTTAACCACTCTGCTGTTCACCAGCACAGACAGAGGATGTACAGACACTGCTGCTTTCTTCCCTCCTTTCCTTTCCAACACAAATGTCTGTGACACACAGGATTATATGAGGCAGCTCAGAGCAGGAGAGTAATGAACGGCCAAATGACAAAAAGTTCTCTCCAACCACTGTTGAGTCTAACAGTTCCCTACAAACCCATCACTAACTTCTGAGACTCACCCCCACTGATGTTCACTGAGCTATCAGTGTCCAGGTTAACTGCTGTGCACATCTCAGAATAAATGTTTGATTAAATGATAAAATCACAGCCATACTTTTCCCCCACCAACCAGAAATCCCCCCCTTTTCTGTTGCTGCGTCTCACACCCTCTCACTGGGACGTGGTACTTAAGAAACCTGCAAGTAGGAATAAGACAATGCAAAATAAAAAAGAAAGAAAGGACCTTCTCAAGCATCATACAGGAAACTGCTCTAGCAAACTCCAGCCCTGTGTGGGCTGGAAATAGCAGCTCTGGGACACTCGCTGGAGTATCCAGACACAGCTCATTCAGCTACTCAGCTGCTTATTGACACTGAGTCCTTGACATGAAAAGGAAGAGCTGCTACCACCTATATTCTACTACTCCAACTCAGAATTTGGAGAGTCTGTAAGACTTCTTCCATCTCACTAATGATTAACTGCTGCACAACAGGTCCATTTTCAATCCAGCATTGTAAACTGAAGGTAAAAACACCTGTCAGCTGACTGTCAGCAAAGAAAAAGAAAATGTTTACTGGAAAGTAAACCTGCCCTTACAACTGAAGAAGGGAAACAGACCTACTGCAAGTCCAGCACCCTCTGGAGCCTGGTTCGTGCCCACCCTGGATGTGCAGCAGATGAGAAGCACAAGGAACGGCTCCAATGCCAAGTGCCTGGCAGGGGTTGGAAATTTTCTTTTCTCCTTCCGCACAACAGCGTGCAGTAAACTCTTTGTCCTTGAAGGCCAGCATCAGAAGGGAAGACATCTTCAAAGAGAAGTTATCCCCCAAGTTCACAGTTAATATTCCTTCCCTATTTAGGGGAGTCTCTGGGGACAGGACTGTACCAATGGAACAGGGGTCGGACAAGATAAAGATGGGGCCTTCTATTCCCCATTACCCAGTTTTGGTTGGGGGCCACAGGAACAAATGCGCTTTGTCCTCACCAAGTAAGTAAATGTATCAACTCCAACACAGCCCAGAAAACATGAACTAGCAAGATATAAAGGCTCTCACCATCTTGTCACCCTCCAAATGGGAGAAACGTAGTTAACAGCACTAGAGAAATGTTTCCTATTTGATTTTATTAACTGATTGACATGAATTAATGCATTGGGATATTTGATTGTGTCATAAAATGTGTATATGAACATCATGATTCAATTTAATGTACCCATTACTGCTTGATGTGCCATTATATTAGACTAAATTAAAAGAATTTTATGGAAAAAAAATTACAATTAAAGACTCAAAATTGATTACATTCATAACTTAGAGGATATTCACTTCTATTCATGTTTTGAATAATGACAATAAAAACCCCAGAAAACAACACAGAACATGGAAAGATGGACAAAATAAAGTGCAGCAGAGATAAACAGTACAAACGGAAGGAGGGGTCCATAAAACCCACCTTCCCACTGGCTGGGAACAGCTGAGCACAAATCATCAGCACAGCACCAGTCCTCCAGGACAGCAGGAATTTTGTCAAGAGCCTGGTGCAGCCCAGTTACAGGAACACAGAGACTGATGTGCTTCCCAAGCTCTCCAGGGGATCTCTGTTGTGGTCTGCTCTGTGTGTGTGTGTGTGGGGTGGCCTGGTTTTTCAAGTGCTGTCCGTGGCAGGTATTTCCACCTCAGATCACAGGAAAAAGATTTAATCGTGTCTTACACCTCCGGCTGTAGGTGTCTGTTTGACTCCTGCTTCTGTAAGGCTGAACAGTGCTCTGTACCTGCCTGAAAGTGTTTGGTAGGTGCGACAATCTAAGTTTTTCAGTTCTGTTCAGGTGCTGGCAGGCAAAGAGACCCACACTGCTCCATGTCACTTCATTTCACTCACAGCATGGAGCCAGGATACAACACTTCAGCTCAGTAACTCAGCACTATCCTATGGATCTGAGCAGGAAAAAGGGACAGGAATTTCCAGAGCAAAAGGACTGAGACCAACCACAGGTAACACTGCTGGAGCTATCTAAACTTGACCTGTTTTCTGGGAAATGAGAATGTTACCAAGAAACCCTGAAAGACTTTCTCAGTGTACACAGATGCGACTCTGCAGCGGGGGATTGGACACCAGCCAAACTAGAATTATGATTTAACTGGCACACCTGAAGCCCAGCCTGAGACGTGCCCCACCTCCTGCACACAGGAGACACTGAGTAAGAGCCAGGCACGTTCCTCAGTAGCAAGAAGGTAAAAAAGCATCTAATTTTCCAGTAAAACAATACCCCACAGTATTGCACAGCAGGACCACCATTTAAAAACCCACAGGTTTTTTTTTCCTGGGAAAGGAGGGCCTGACCAGCAGGATCTACTAACCAGCCAGTTCAGTCTGGGTATCAGACACCATGCCATTTCAGAAAGACAGGAGCTGGACTTGTGGAGACATGTGCAGGAGGTAAGTGGTGAGGGCCTTGCGGAATATCCGCTTGAAGAGATGCCAAAAAGTAAATTGTTAAAGAAAAAAAGTACAACGCATGTCAGGTTTTTAATTACATGTCTATTTTCCCAACAAAGAAGTGCAAGTAAAGTTAATCATGTCTACAATATTACACAATGCCTCCCTTCCTAATGGAACCAGGCCTGCATGAAGGAAAAGCAGCACATTAATACACAAGCACTGTTGGTACAGAGGGATGTTCTGTACCCCGAACACATTCCGGTACAGCCGTGCTCAATTATGCATCACCCACTCCAGGGCACAGCTCTGCCAGTGCCTTGGGGTGGGGAGGCAGCAGGAGAAGAAGGTTCCCTCCCAAATCCCAGCATCCCCAAAGATGCTGGTGTGCCCACATGCCACAGGAGCTGACTGTGACGGCACGCAGCCCGCCTGGCACAGCCCTGTGAGCCTCCCACGGCCCCGGCCCTGAGCAGGGACCCCACAGAGCTACAGGAGGCTCAGGAGATGGGGCTGGTGATGGGCAGGCTGAGGAACAGCAGCAAAGATCAGAGCCCTCTCTCCTTTACCCGCCAGCGCAGTCTGATGGAATCTGAGGGACACCCGGTTAGCAGGATAAATTTTGCTCTCTGGTGTCAATCCAGAGTAGTGCAGTTCAATATGGGATTTAATCCCTGTTACAGCAGATGTAATTAACAGCAGAATTAGACTTTTTCTCTCTGCAGCAATTACAGAAATAACATTTTCTGCTTTACTCCCACTTTATAGCCTCCTGCCATCACTGCCCAGTTCTGCCTTTGCACACCTGTGGTGCCTAAGAGAAGCACTTGTCAGCTTGAAGAAAGGAGGCAGCTCTCCAAGCCCACAGAGATGAGGCTGCTGCCCTATCCAGCTCTGTATTCACAGTGGTGGCTGTTCTTGGAGCACCCCAGGGCAGCTCCCACACCCACAGCTTGTGAGCTCAGGCCACCAAGGCCAGGGTGACAGACACCACAAGGGGATGCCATATGTGCCCTGCACCACCGAGGGCTTGGCCTCTGGTCAAGGAGCTCAAAAGCTGAGATGGACACAAGCACAGGAAGTTCTGCGCACATTTCCATGCAGTTTCCAGGTGCTTTCAGCAAAGCCCCACTTCATGAGCTCCTCGGGTGTGCAGAGCACAGCCCCTGCAGTTCCAGCTCTGATCCAGCCTCTAATAGCGAGGATGACATTAGTAACACCATCACCAAGCAGCACAATGCCTGCAAAACTCAGTGCTGAGTCCCACGGCTTAGCCCACACACAGCTCTTTCTAGCAATTTACTAATTCCAATGACTTTTCCCAAGCTTTTCTTTTAATTTGACTTGGATATCCTGGCTTTCAGGCTGGCAAACCTGAGTACATCCAGTGGAGCCCTGACAGCTCAAACTGCTTTTCCTGTGCTCATGAACCAGCTTGGATAAAACTCCGAAGAAGCAAATAATTTGCAGTGAAAATACAGAGTTTCAATTTTAGCCAAGTCAAAGCCAATAACCAGTGCAGGACATCATTATCAAAGCTGTCTGAACTTAATTTAGTCTTCAAAACAGTAATTCCTAAAAAACTGCTCTGATCCAAGGCAAAGATAAGGGGAGGAAGGGAAGAATCCAAATTCAGTCTGGTTTTTTTTTTTTTGGTGAGCACCTCCAATAGCAACCACTCTCCCTCTTGCTCTACCCGAACCAGACTTTCAGATTTTTGTCTATTTAATTTTCTTTCATTTAAAAAGAGGCTCTGCAGCTGACTGGAAAGGGATGTCAGTGGTGGAAGTGTTTACCTGAACAAGGATTTGCCTCTAAGGGAAAAGAAATTTGGCAGACTGTGCCGAAATAGAGCTGAACCCAAGCACCGGTTATTAGAAACACAAACCAATTCTTTAGAAGCTGCTTCATCCCATCAGAATGTACATGCTGATATAAACCACCACTTGAAATTCCAGCTGCAGAATGCTCACTATTATTGAAGAAGAAATTAAGTGTTTTATGAGATTACTTTCAGAAAATCAAAAGACCATGAAAGAGAAACCATACGACAAGACTCTCCAGTTAGTAACTGTTGTCAAAAAGCAATACTCAAAGGAAAAAAAGAAATTTAAAAATCACTTAATGGCTATAGCTGGGTTTGATACATACAGTTGGGCTTACTGAAATTAATTATTTTCAGCTACACAACCTGATCTACATATAAAATCCCTCCACAGAGTGCATGTTATCAAGCTAAATTGGTAGAACTAAGCAGAAGACAAGGGTTCTGCATAAATCCACAAGAACACTGATTAGCAAGTGTTCTTGAACAGGCAAGCAGTACCATAAACTAAGGGCCAAGTACGTCCCAAGTGGTTTAAATTAAGTGAGAAAAATAAACACAGAGATCTACAATCCTCTAGAATGGAAGAACTTCCCAGCTATGCCAGCAGGAGCTGCAGTGCACACCACATTCCTGGTAGCCTGTTTGACACAGGGGAGGAAACAACGGCACCACGGTCCTGGGGTGCCTGCAGTGCTATGCTGCAGAGGTGAGGCAGCAAATAAAATTACTTGTAATTCACTGCATGGGATAAAGAGCAAAACTCCAAGTGGTAACAGTCAGAAACAACTCAGAAGGGATGGATAGCTGCTCTCCCACGAGGAAAACGGCACCTTGCTGGGAGCGAGGGTGCTCTGTCCACAGCCATCCTCATCTCCATGCCCCTGTCCTACCCCAGGACACCCCAGGGCCACACCTGATTCCTCACTCAGCAAGGGCCTCAAATGACACCCCTTGGCAGCAGCACACTCTGCGTGACAGAAGGATGAGGTCAGGGTGACAGGATGGAGCCACACGGTTCAGACATCCATTCTTGGAAAACTGGGAATTTCCCTGGCACCGTTCCCCACACTATGGATTCCCGGACAAGCATTAGAAGTCTATTGCCAGCAATTGGACACCTAAGGAATTAATAAAGCTTCACACGGAAAGGTCTTCTAGGACTCAACACAGTGGAGCAGCTAAACAGCTCAAGGGTTCTTTTACCAAATGCCAGACCAAAACCTGCGTGCCCAAACTCAAACACACAATTCTTACCCGAAATCATTTGTGGTTTTTCCCCCCAAATTCCTCGAGCATGACAAATGTCAGTAGGTGGGACCCCAAGGCCAAAGGAGGGCACTGACACACATCCAGTGCCGACTCGCCCGCACCCGGCTCCCCTGGCACACGGCAGGTGACAACAGCATGGGCTCATCAGCTCAGCTATTGTGTCTCGTTAGCTTAACCAAACTCCAAACTCCGTGCGGAGCGCGTTTCCCCCTCAAGTTATTAAAGGGTAGATTTCTTTTAATTAAACTCATTTACATGACTAAATGAGATTTAATTACTCCCATTCATTTCACTAATACCTCTCTTTGATTGGAGAAAGGCAACTTTTCGAACTGCTCCAAACAGGACTGGGTGGCTCTGCCCTCCTACAAGCCAGCTTGAGGAAACCCTGGCTCTACACCAGACGGAGAAGGGCCCAGTGCAGATTTTGGGTGGAAACATGCTGGACAGCTTTTCCTAGCAGACCTGTGCTGTGAGCAGTATTTACTTTATATCCATAGCACCCAACACTTATGGCACAATACAACGCAAGTGAAAACTCAATAAAAATTCTTTTCAAGTCCCTCCTACCTGCTCAAGAGACACACAAGGAGATAGAGATTCAGCTTGCTTCCCCTCTTGTACTTTTGAAATTTGTGGGGAAAAAATATCAGCAGCTTTGAAATCGAGGGTTCAATACATTTCTCCTGAGTAAGAGTCCTTCAGCTAGACAGCTTACTGCTTTAATTCTCAATTTTCTTAACTGCAACTTTCAACATTTGCTCTTTTTCAGTATTTCAGACTTAGAATGTATCAACTTGCTGCTGGAGTTCCCCATGAAGCCAAAGACTCAAACTTCCCATTAGGCCCAAAGGAGTAATTTTGTCAAATTCAGTGGGGCTGCCTGGCACACCCCAACGTCCCCAGTGTCATCCCCCCAGGCATCACCTCATGCTGCTCTGGCTCAGCAACGTGCAAGCAGAAGAAATGCCATGCAGAATTCACAAAGCACTGAATTTCCAGACACCTGCACACATGGCAACAGTGATTTCTCTCATGCCAACTGGAATGGTGCCACTGGTGGCCCCGGCAGCCAGCCTGGACACAACTTTCAGAACACAGAGAACCCCCACAGGTCATGGCAGGGACACCCAGATTTTGCCCCGTTTATTCCTCAATGTACCAGCCCTCAGCCACCCCAGGGGCATTCTGCCCCAACAGGCCTGACTTGAGCATGCAGCTGAGAACAGCAGACCTGAACTTCATATAAAATACAGCAATTAACCCCTCTACCCAAGATACTGTTTGCAGAGCTGTCTTTGTGCTTTGAGTTAGTCACCTACTTGCACATGAAGCAAACCCTGAGCCCTTGTCAGGGCTGTGCAGGTGCAGAACCCACCATACAACACTCTTGCTCAGACGAGGTGAGTGCACCACACTGCTCCAAGACAAACACAAATATCTACTATTTGGCACCAGTTCCTTTCACTGGGTACAATTTTATGCCCCCTTTCTCAACATGTAAGTATTATTTATCCAACCACACATGATGTGTGGCCTAATTATCACTCTCATATTTTTTAAAAAGTCAAAAGAAAATAGTGCAATTAAGAAGGAATAAAGAAACCAGCCTCCCTGGCCTGTTATTTTTGTTGTTATTAAAATCAGGATCAGTAGTAATCACAGCGGTTGGAATCAAATGTGGTATCTGGATTCTTTGCCAGCACTTCATTCATATTGAAATTCAGGAAATCATGTCTCTGGTCACTTTTTCTCTTCACCTCTCAAATCACCTTAGTATCTTCACACTTCCTTCCTTAAAAAAGATTTTGAGCAAACAGTACCGTCAAATATCCAGCTGATATATGTACTTCCCTTAGGATAAATTATCTGACCTGAGCACAGGGCAAATCTAATCCAAGCCCCTGGGAAACAGAGTCAAACCCCCAACTCAGTGTCATGACTTCTACAGGTACCTTTTGCTCTGCTCCAGTAGCTCTTTTATCAGAGACTGGAGAAGGCATTTCAGCTGCAAGAGAGGTGACCCCAGTGACACAGAAACCCTCTGCTTTTCCAGCTGGGCACAACTAAGCCACTGGTGCCTGCGCTGGGGCACCCGCATTCCTGGCTCAGAGGTGACACTAAATACTATGAAGAGAAATTAACATGGAGGGAAGAAGAAGTCTGGAGAGGAAAAGCTGTGCCTCCTACCATTAGCAAGCCCCTGCCAGTTACCTGCCACAGTGACCCACCCCCCCGTGGCTCACAACTCACTAAGCAGCTCTGAAGCATCTCCCTCCTTCTTCGTCCAACAGACCCCAGCACTGAGCACTGATTTCAGGGATTTCTGGACAACAAGCAGGCTGTAATTACATGCTTGTGCAAAGTTATACTGTCACATTCAGGAAACCACTTGAGAACATGGCTAATTCCAGGAATACCATGTCCTTATTTACCAAATCTTGCGTGGGAGAAACAGCTTTCGCTCTGTTTTCATACTAAAAACTCTACGTGCCCATCACACAACAGGTTCCCCTGTTCTAACAAAAATAAAGGTCAGATGCATCCATCAGTCTGAGGGGCTGTTCTGACTGCAACCCAACTACCGTAATTCCCCCAAATTCAAGGACAACGTAAGTAAGCATCTGAGTGTTGAATAATCAGAGAAAAAAGCATGTGTGGGGGCTGTTTGGGTGGTTTTGTTGGGATTTGTGCTGTTTTGTTATTTTTTGGGGGGTGGGGGAATTGTTAACATCAAGTACATGTCTCAGCGCTGCCTGTCAAGGAACACCTGAATGACTCAGTGTATGACACAAACGCCACCACGCAGGCCAGCTCTGCATGCGGGAACAGGGAGAGGGTCTGGAACATGTAAATGTCTCTGAGATTGGGGTATGGCTTGAAAACTTCACTCTAATCGTGCCCCCAACAAATGCTTTTGCTGTCGAGTAAGGAAAAAAGAAAAAAGTGCTGTTTAAAATGTTTGATAATCTGACAAGGCCATAAGGCTTAATGGAATCAATGATTACACACAGATGGATGATTAACTCTCGAGGTTTAATGTTAAAAAAAGAGTGCTGGATTGCTACTTAATGGAATTACACTGCCCATATGGAAAAGAACTATAGCCTGCCTATACCCAGAATTAGGGAACAGGTGGTCGATCTGGGCAGGACTGCTTGGAATGCACAAAAGCGTGCTGAACTTGTAAGTGCCAGAAAAAAGAAAAAAACTCCTCCAAAGTGTGTTAACTTTTCCTGTCTGCAAATTGTAAACGGCAAAACTGAAGGCAATGATCCTCCCAGGCCTTGTTTCCGGACCCAAGCCCAGCAGCCCCGCCTGCTGCAGGTGTTGAGCACAGCCCCGTGTGGTCGAGGACGCTGTCGCACAGGTCAGGCGGGTGGGGTTCAGGAGCTGCTGTCCAAGGTGCTGGAATCTGCCGCATCCAGCCTATACATACAAAAGCTCCACCGCCTCCCCCAGTACTCCAACAACCTCCACAGCCCCACGGGAAATGATTCCCACAGGACGGGCTGCGATTGAGTCCATCCCACTCTCCCAAGCTATTCCTTGATGCTCCAAAACTGACTATGCAATGCAGCCATGAACAACGTTAAAGCAAACCTCTACAAGCAGCCACGCTGGAGATCACCATGCCAGAAAGAATGACCTGTACCCCAGCCTGCACAGCAGGAATTGTACACACAGACCCACCACACACTCTCCTCTTGGATGAAAAGCGTTTTGTACAAGCAAAGTAGCATCACCAAAAGCTTCTGCCCATAAGTCTCTGAAGGCAATTCAACTGGACATCAGACCAGGACTTGTAGAACAGCTCCTTTGGAACAGACAGGGCTGGGGATTAGAAGTCAAGGTTAACATACGCCAAGACCCATTTCCAAAGCAAATTGGGTATCCAGAGATCCACATTACTGCAGGATTGAACAAGGGTCACCAGTGCATGTCCATAATAAACACAGATCATTAACACGGCAGAGCTAGGCAGAAGGATCCCTTATTCTACACTAAGAACAGCTTGCTTGCGTGATTCAAACAATTTCTAAAATGACATCAACTAGACTGAAAAGAAAATATTTTTTAGTGAAAATACCGTAGTCCACAAAATAACGTTCCTAGAGAGGAGGAACTTTAAATTCACACCTCATCCTGGTAAAACAGCTCCATATGGAAATAACCAAGTCACACTTAGACTCTGCAAGCCCAGTTAGCAGAAAATGAGGCAATTTCTAAATTAGGCTGCAGCCCTAAACTCATTGTAATTTTGAGCTTGTCATATTCAGGGGTTCACTTAATGCAGAGCTGAGGTGTGACACGAGGCCCCAAAGCCCCTTCCCCTCCCTGTGGCAGCAGCCGGGGTCCCTGCCCCAGCACCGCCCCAGCCAGTCTGGGTGCCCACTGGGGTGAGCTGTCCAGCCTTTCACACAGGAGTCAGGGCATTCCAGAGAGGATGAGCTCCTCCTTGTTCCTCTCAGTGCAAACATTCACAGGACCAGTTGTCATAAATGACCACTCAGAATGCACTGAGGGGTTTTTTTTCCCCATATAATTTATTCATGCTCTCCTGTAACCAAGGAAACAGAAGGGATTTTTCTCTCTCATCCAGCATTTGCTCTTAAGGGTTGGGTTTTTTAAATCTGTGGGGTCTAATAGCTGCTGAAAACTGAGTGCCAAACTCCATCCAGAGAAGGCTAGCATCCCAGACACAGCATAAGTAAACCAGTCTCCTTCCTTTCTTTCTTTCCCTCTCTCCAGACCCTGTGACTGTCCTTTCCTATGTTTCCTACCACGAGCATTTCAAGGACAAGCCTTCCCAGACAGCGCTGTCTCTACCTGCTGGTCCCAAGATATGACCTGTCTCCAGTGATACTGCACACTGTCCGAGTCCCTCAGGATAACCCGAGCATGGTACTGTTCATGCACTTCCATTAACTGGACACCCGGTAGACATGGGGTTGGTTACTGCCCTCCTGGCCACAAGGTCTGCATTGACTCTTCAGCAGGGCTCTCTCCCTTTAAGTACATTTCTCCAAAGCAGTAACAAAGGGCTTATGGCAAATCCCCTTCCTCTTCTCTGGGATCCTTGGTAACTCTGCCTCAAGCTTCACACACCACCTCCGCTTCCAGGGTGAAAAAGCAGTTCCCATCATGCCCCAAACTCCCAAGGGGTGCCTCAGACAGCAGCCAGCTCCCATCCTGTTTGCCTGGTGAACACACCACATTATCATGCCTTCACACCCATCTCGTTCCCTCTCCCTTTATTCTAGACCACACAGAACACTGATGGACTCAAGAGACTCCGTGGGCTGATGCCACCCAGAGACGCTCACACAAAAAGAGGCCAAAAGCCATAAGCAGGATTTGAACTTCCAGTCCCTGGGAGCTTGAACTGAAACATGCAGAATCCAGTGCATGTGAGGCACTAACTCACTTGGTTATCGCTACTCAGCACTTGTGACGGCAGTAACTGGCAGTGGAATTACTGCACAGTGTCATCCTCACGGAACATAGGGTACTCTCCAATTAAACTGGTACCACTTCTGTGCTGCCATTAATATGACTTATTTGTTTCTGATTAATTAGGTTTCAGCTTCTTCCTTTTTGGCATTGCATTTTCCTCCTGTTCAGTCTATCTGGCCAGTCGAGGTCTCTGTTGGCACAGATCAGTCACTGCAATTCTGGATCAGAAATCTGTGCCTTTGATGAACCCGGCTTCTGGTTCCTGTCAATCTCGGTTGCGGGTATCACGAGCCACACAGACACACAGACTCACACACACATACAGTGCGAGATCTCTGCAACAGGAAAAAACGGGGAAAGGCAGCCGTGACAAGGTTGGCTCCTTTGGAACCACAGAGAGGTGCCAACTAAAGGTCCCAGCAGCTCGTCTGCCAGAGCGTAAAGAGCTATGGCAAACATTTGTCTCCTTGCTCATTTGAAGGCCTCATTGTGGCTGGAGTCCTGGATCGTGGTGGGAAAGGCTGGGAGAGAGGACAAAGCTTCACCTGCCTAAAATACAGCAGTACCTGCACAGGCAGTGGGGTCACAGGAGCCCTGGACCCAGCCAGAGGGGACTCTGGCAGGTGAACTGGGCTGAGCCTGCACAGCTGATGAATTGTCAGGGTCTGACACTGCTCTTATTGGGAAGAAAGGACCATGACTAAAGAATCAAAACTCATGAAGTTGTATCAATTTAAGGGAGAGAAGAAACTGAGGTATTCCACATCGCTCCATGGGAAATTATTGAACGCTTCGAAATGGTGCTTTTTTTTGGCAAACAATATATGGGGTCTCCAACGCGCAGATGGGAGAGCAGCTTATATTTAATAAAATAAAATTTGACATTGGTGGCACATTCTCATATACAGTCATACATTATGGATGATATAGACTTGGTATAGTTTGCACACAGCCTAAACGTTTATCCTACAGATGGACAGGGAATTAGAGGGATAATAGTCTACATTACAGAAACGTTCCAAATGTGTGCTTTCCAAATATGTGTTAGTGGAAAATTGGTCAGAAGTAGAGGACAAACCAGAACTTTTATCAAATTTCCATTTCCGTGTGCTCCCACCAGCCTTGGGAAATGATCCTGGCAAATTAAGGTACTTCCAAACAAAAGCAACATCATTTTAATAAAACCCTCTCATTTTTAAAGAGAAGTTCCCCTGTTCAAGGTCCCCTCATTTGGCAGCAGCAGATACAAGTACTAACGTAAAGAACAGAAGACATCAAGCCACACGTACATCTACATACAGCACTGCTGAGAATCCAAAATGTATACCTACGAATGCTTTTAATCCAGCTGTCTTCAACTCTGCCTTACAGACACTTATTTCACAGCACAAATACTGTCTCCACCTGTTACCCATGTCCGTTTCTGTTCTAAAACCCTACCTGTTGTGCAGAACTTGCTAAAAACGCCATGTGACGCAAAGCTTTACATGCCAGTTCTACCTGAAAATGCTTCTGTGTTTTCAGAGAACAACTCTCCCATTTTTAAATGCTTAACCAACATAAAACTGAATTTTGCCATCTTTCTCCCTCTTCCCCAAGTCTTTCAAAATGACTCCCCATTTCTGACTCTCCCTCAAGTCATATCCACCACAGAATCACCTGCTTTCAAACAGCTTTTAGCATCATGCAGCTTCCTGGGGAAATAACACATTTCTGGGTATATCCAGCATTGGGATTCTTGCATTTATTGGTTACAAAAAAAGGAATCCCTTCCTTTAAAGGAAGGAAAAACCTTCAGTCATTTCAGAGCAAGTTATTTTTCCCAACCCAGCTCTTGGAGAAGAAACAGCCAGAGATACACCTTGATTTTAATGGAAGAAATGTCCATTTCCTGCATTGGCTGTGTTATTCAGAGGGCTTTGCTCAGCACTTCAGCAACAAGGTGTAAGAAAACACCATCATACAGAGCAGCTCATTTGCTATTCTGAATTAAGTTTGAATTACTGGGCCAAGAAGTTACACAGCAGGATTCCCTAAGTCCTTCCTGCTGTGCCAGAGGAACACAGTGGAACTTTCCACTACTTTTCAGGAAGGAAAACCATTGGTATCACAGCAATATTCCGGAATTTCTCAAGGAAAATCCTTTTGCTCCAACAATTTGTGCTCAGTAGCCATGAGTAGCAATGTCACAGCACCCCATTTCCTCTGTCACTGCTGTCCCTAAATCCCAGACCCCAAACCACTAAAATTAAGTCAGCAATAAAAGAGACAAAGTCCCAGTATATTACAAGTCCTTAGCAGCAATATTCGAGGTAATAGCTCTCTCCATAACCATTTCTCATGCAATTTTAGTCTCAAAGCTCAAAATTAATTACAAACATGGAACAAATCATGCTGTTAAAATATATATTATAAACAAATTATGCTCTCGAAATAGGTAACTTACAGCCTGGGAAAGTAATTGATAAACCTAAAGTGCTCACAAATAACTGAAAAATGACAGGTCAAATGATCGCTGAGTGACCAACATATAAAACTACCCAGCACGAGACATAAAACATACAAACAGACTGCCACTCACTCATCCCACACTGTAAATAAACCATATGGGCTTTCTTTGCACGTGTCCCAGTGCTGATGTTCCTGAACAGTGTTCAGAAACCAGACACTCTGAGCTGTTGCAACATTCTCAACCCCCAGCTCATGCCACCACGACACAAAATTAACATTTTTGTTCAGCAATCACTTAAAAAATATATCCAAGGGTGTAACAAGTTCCTGCTTCATTCCCATCCCAAATTCCGTGTGCTCAGTGTTTTGCCATTGTGTGCCTGGCTCCAAGAGGATGGAGCCTCCTACACCTTCCAGGCCCAGCTCCACACACCTGCATCACACCAGCCATCACTTACAGCTCTTGCCAAACACCCCCTGCGACAGACAAATGTTCCCTTCCTGCAGCCAGCCCAGCCCAGCCTCCTGCTTCGACACCCCAAACATGCACTTGTACACTGTCAGCCCTGCCAAGAGACCAACTGCCTGGCATTCCCTGTCAGCTGATTCCCAGAGACTCGCGTAGCACAGAGCGTTGGACATGATGTCAACTCCACAGCACTTAATAAACCCACAGAGAACTAATGCAATTGGAACCCGACAGTGTAAGGCATTAATACTGTGCATTTTAATCAAAGGGAGAGATATAATTATTATCTCTATGTAACTAGAAAAGCTGAAAGATTCTAATGGGAAAAAATAAAACCATCTGTTTGCTCTAACTCATTAAATGAGTGCTTTAGGACAATGTCATCCCCCCAAAGCCTGTAACAATTTGGGCCTTAAGCAGAGATGCAAATTGATTAAATCCCAGCATATTTTGCCGCAAATGGCGGAATCCAAATACCACTGAACAAACAGTAATTCCTGCCACGCATCATGAAGACAAGCCGAAGATGTTTTCCCATTCCCGGTTTTGCAGACAGGAAACGTGATTATTGGCTATTCTCTAATCCAGGTTTTTAAAAGCCCCAGTATTGTTTATTTTAGGAACCACACAATCCCCTGCTGCTGGGGAGGCAGAGAGAACCCCAGTGCCTAGTTCAGAGGTAGCTGCTGGTGTGCACATCTCCCACATAAGTACAGTTGTCTCCAGTTGTGTTTCCTGTGGGTTTCAAGCCAGGAAATGCAGCTCTGGAACAGGCAGGAGCTGGGACCTGGCACATAGAGGTTTAGCATTATGTGCCTGTAAGGACAAACACCCAAGCGTCACTGTCTCACCGGCAGTAGTACGGGGTAGCTGGATTCTCTCATTTAAACCCAGCCTTAGTTCACTCTAAATTAGAGGTATTTTTACATCCTGGATGAGTATTTCTGTTAAACCTCACTTTGTTCAACCAAGACCTGCTGGAGCACAGCATGGCTATGAGCAGCTTCCCAGAGCACCCTGGGTTTCATTGCCAACAGGAGCCATGGAGGTTGTTGGCTGAAGTGACCCACCACAAAGGCAATAATCAAGACATGGCTTTGTAGTTCTGGCACAGGACTATCCCATGGGATCAGATTCAGGTGGCTCCCACACCTGAAGGCATGGCCATGCCCCGAACGACCTCAAGCACTTCAAGTGTCCCGCACAGATGGCAGCGAGAGCCAGGCAGGAGGGAAGCAGATCCCCGGTGGAACAGCCCTAAAGCACAGAGGCGTGAGATGCTTTTCCATGGCTGCCACAAACCTGGCTGTGCAGCCCAGGTTGTGCAGAGGAACTTTCCCCTCCCCGTGCCCTTCCTAACAGGAAGGCTCCTAACTTACCCCAGATCAGACCTTGCTCCTTAGTCTTTTCCCACCTCATTCACCTGACAGGCTCCTCCACAACAGACATCTTATCAGATGTGACTGATTGCTGTAATCTGTACTCTGGGCAGCCATTAAGCAAATTACCTGAATCATTGCAAGGATTAGTCTCATTAACACATGATTAGCATCAAATTAAAATAATGAGTGTTTAACTTCTGATGTCTTCCAGTTGTTTGAACAGCTTGATCAGCCACACCAGGCTGGCAGGGAGGTGGTGGGTGTCAAAGAGTCAGGGAGAAAAACTCCAAATCAATAAAAGGGTGGGCTGTGCCACGGCAGAGCTGCAGCTGCCAGAGACCCGGGCACAGGGTCCCCAGAGCAGCTCAGAGCACAGCTCCCTCCAGCCCAGAGCAGAGGCACCCAGCCCCACACCTGGGCAGGTGACACTGCCTCAGCTCCTAGGGAGCTGGGACGGTGACACACACAAGACCACAGGGCAGCCAATGCCTACGATGTCAACGCTGCCTCTAAAACGACACTTTGTGGTGAGTGGACATCTCCATCCTCCTGGCTGCTCACGTGCCTTGCCCTTTCCAAGTAAAAACAATGCTAAAGAGGGCAGAGACGAAATCCCATCACCAATAATCCTGGAAAGCAGTTTGCTCCCAAACCTCTCCTTTTTGTGCTGGGAATTGCTAACGCACCACCTCTTTTTCTGATCTTTTTTTCCACCACCATCACCTACTTTCCCCTCTAACTGCAGCTGATGTGCTGCTGAGACTGTGGCAAAGTCTCAATTCCTTCTAACCTGCTGCAGCTTATTTGGGTTTATATGTACATGGACCGACCATGTGTCCCACTGTCCCTTGTTCTCCTGCAGGTCTGCAATCCAAGCCTTGCTTTGCCTTGCAAAACTCCAGCTGAACTCCTCAGAGCCTTCCTGGGCTGCTTCCAGTTCAGTTCATCCACCATGTCACTGACAGGCACCTTCCCTGTCTCCGAAGGTGGGGGCAGATCTGAAATATGAAGGATCTGCAAGATGGGGACCTAAATCCACACTCGGAACACTTCTCTCTCCATGAAGAAATGACAGAACATGTGCAGCAGCCAATGTTTAAGCCTCAACATCTTGGTTATTTATTCTTTGAAATGCCACAAACCATAAGTACGTATTATAGACAAATCACTTGTCAAAGCTCTTCCCTAATTTAATTAAAGCCATTTTTTATTCATACAAGTGCAAAGAAGCAACTTAAACAGATAACATTTTTCACACTTGCATAAAATGAAAATAGCCAAACTAAATTTTGGCAAAGTATATAACAACAAAAGATCCAAGCAAAGACTCTATATGTGCCAACTTCCATCTCTGCTGAGATGTTAGCAAGGAGTTACACACACAAAGTCTCCTACTTCAGTTTCTGATGGACTCCTGACGCTCCACGTCCTACAAACACACCAGTGGTTCCTATGGTGCTGCCCAACAGTTCTCTTCAACCACCTTGCTCTTCCTGTTATGCACACTGTTGGGACTTGCTAACACACCAGGCAGCAAAATGTTGCTCAAGTTAAAAACACTGTACCCCAGAAGCAGCCACCACTTATCCACTGTGGATCTGAATATTCTGCTGACAAAAGCAGAGGTATGCAAAAAAAGCATGGGAAACACCTTTGCATAATTGCCTTAGTCCAAGCCTTAACACACACGTTTGCCTTCCATCTAACCCATGTGACACCACAGGCCAACCCTGACAAGAAACACCTCCAAGCTGAACCAAGTGAATTTGGGATCAGCAATACCAAGGCACAAGGCTTTGCACTAACTCCAGTTCACAAAAACTGACTGGGAGATAAAGGGACAGAAGAATTGCCTTCCATTCAAATGTACCTGCAAACACCATTTCTGTCAATTAAACCCCCACAACCACTGGAATCCAGTATGAGGGAATTCTGCATACTGGGCACAGCCCCCAACTACACCGATTTTATAGCAGCATGTCCTAACAAAACCCATTTCACACATCAGGGGCCACCACTGCTGTCCACAGTAAGCACCCTCTAATTCCATTGGGTTTGTTCCCCCCCTGCTCTAGTAAATAGAAAATCACCTATCAATTTATCCTCCAAGTTCCAGGTTGCTGCTGTGCTACCCCTTACGGCACTCAGCAAATCCTGATTCAAGCAATACATTCAGGCTCCATCTGTGCATATTATTGACCAGATTATGTAAACTACGCTTTAGCAATTCACACTCGCTTGGTTCTGCAGTACCTGTGGGTGCCAAGCATATGTTTCCCATTCTCCTTGCTCTCCTGGGCCATATGCAATTCCCTCAAACCAGCAGCTTTCCTATAGACCCAACTTGCTGCCTGGTATAAATCCGTGTAAATCCCACCGGCTGTGCCAAACCCTGGATTCAAGCCTGTTCATGCAGACTCGGTGGTACTCCATGTGTGATCCAAAAGGCTGCAGGTGCCCAGCAGCAAGGTGGGTCACTGCAGAGAAAGCCTCCCCTTGCAGCAGGCCTGGACTGGCTGGCCAGGGACATTCCCTGGGCACCAAAGGACACCCGGCAGGTGCCACCCCAACCTGTGCACGCAGCCTCCAGGCTTCCCTTCACCCCCCTCAACCAGGCAGCCAGGCAGCCAAACTGAGAAGCCAGCACACCAGACATCCAACAGGACTCAAGGGATTTGATTTTCAGAACTGAGATATCACTCTGTTGCTAGGCAAAATGTGAATGGTTTTTCTCATGCTTTTGGAGAAGACTCTGCTCTCTTCTTGAGGGCCAGGGCTGAAATTCATATTGTCACCAACACAGAATTAGACTGACAGCATCGAGACCTGCTTCTTATTCCAAAGCATGTCTCCATCCAGCCTGCTCCCTTTCTGGGAATGACACCATGTGCTCCAAGGATTTCACAAGAAGCAAATCAAACCATCAGCCTACTGCTGCAGCAGGATGATGCCAGGGCTCTGCTTTGGTTTGTTACAGTTTGCACTAGAGCAAGGGACAGAACGACAAACTTCAGCAGATTCCATGGGCACAACAACCAGCTTCAGGCAAAGAAGCAGGCCCAGCCAGTCCACAGCAGAATGGAACAGCTGTCTGGAAGCACAGCAGTTGGCTGGTCTTCCTCTCGTGTACCTGTCCCTTTCAGGTGCTTAACATGCACTGGGATATATTGTTGTTTTGTTCCAAACTCTGGTATGTTTATAGCAGAGAGGGAGTTCAAATGCTTGAACACACCAACAGGAATTTTCCAAGTGTTAGATGACACATTCCTGTCCCTCACCTGTAAGAGGGGTACAGAACAAAGATATTCCATGTCCTGCACAGAGTAATTTCAACTCTGCATCACCCTCCAAAATAAACCTCCTACATCTGTGGTAGGAGGAAGTTGCAGAGCAGAACCTGACACTGAAAACCAGGCCCAAGGGTGCCACACATCAAGGGATAGCATTCCTGGGCCACGAGCAGTGCAGGAACGTGTGCCCAGGCTGCCAGTCTGGAAAACCCAGGGAGCTCTTGAGCAGGTGCCCCATGAGCCTGTTGGATGAGCTCACCCTCCTCTTCAGAGAAGTCAGGCACCTGCCCAAAGGCTGCCCCACACCAACACCTGTGTTGGCCAAGAACACGAGCTGCACCCCACTACAGGTTACAATGGAAAGTGCTCTGCTTTTCCCCATGACCCTTCATTCACCTCCCACTCCCTGCAGAGACACAGGCATTTACCGCTGGCTGATACAAAGCAAACTACAACATCCCAGAAGCCAGCACATCTATACCAGCTAACACACACGCAAACCCAGAGAGGAATGCTGACTTCCTGGGAAAAGTAAATTTCCTCCTTACTGCCACTCACCTGGCCTAAGGTGCAGGAATCCAAAAAGAAGAATGGATTTAGTACACAGCTCTAGTTACAGTCTCAGTAATTAAACCGATAACTCAGCCTAAATGTTTGCAATTTCCTCAGCCGGTGTTTGTTAGGGATGCATCTGGATCTCCATAACCATTACCTTCTGCTACCTACAGGTAGAGATAATTATCCACGAGTAAACGATTACCTAGGCTATAAATTACCTACAAAAATTTGGGCTGGGGTTTTGCCAATCACCATTCCAATTAATTAACCAAAATTGACTAGCTGGCTTTAGACCAAATATTTCCTCATCAGTATTCCATGCCAGTGCATACAAGATGAAGGAAACAAACCAGAGAGGAGCGACAGGAAGAAATCCAGCAAAGGTTAGAGAGAGCTAAGAGCAATGGAGACAAGCAGAAATGGATTCCTGGAGTTCGTGGGTAACACTCTCTGGCGTGGCACGTGACAGTGCCATGGGCAGGGCTGTGCACGGCAGTGACAGCACACGCAGAGCCATTCCCATCACAGAAGGGCATCACGGCCATCAGTGGGAATAGGAAGCTCAGCAGCCTCGAGTTCCCCTCCAGATCGGGGCTCTGGGCACGTTTCCAAGGGCTGTCACGGCAAGCAGAGCCCACGGTCGTATGTGGGTTGCGTCACTGCCGGGAGGGACGGCCCCCAGGCCTGAGCCCCAAACTGCTGCAGGAGCCCCCGAGTCCTCAGTGCTCTGTTTGGCAGGAGCTACTCAGACCCTCACCAAACCCTGCACTTTCATCAGAGGAGGGGACAGAAAAATGTCACACCAGTATAACTAAGTCTTTAAACTGCTAGCACCACACACCTGGCAACTGAGACAGCACACGTTCAGTCTGAGTGGCAGTACCCACCGAGTACTGAACAAACCCCTGTCAGCTGTGGCTGAACCATGCCCGCATGCCATCACATGCAGCCTTTTCACATCTCCATGTCCTCCAGAAAATTCCCAGTGGCAGAAGCTGCCATTCCCAACGAAGCAAAGAACCCTTCAACAGGCCCTACTCGGGCTCAGCACCGTGGGGTACCCCAGAGCCCCTCAGGGATGCATGAGTCCTCCCCCCAGCACGGCAGAGCTGCGAGCCAGTTCCCACTGCACCAGCCCCGAACCCCTCGGAGGCAGCACCACAGACACGGGCGAGCGCAGGCTGTGCTGCACACACCAGTGGGAGACAGGGAGGCACATTTCAGCTGGGCTAAGCTGGACCAGGTGTGTGTGACCACAACAGCCATCCCTGCTGTCCCTTCTCTGAGGGACACAACTCCAGAGAGAACCTTGAGAACAAACCACAGTGCAACACTGCCAGTCCTCCTTTAACCTTTAGGAGTCTGTTCTCTCAGCCTGACAGCTACAAGTGTTTTCAGAGAGCCCTGATTCTTGGCCATAGCATTACCTGGTTATCAGCACCAGACCCACACCTGTATTTTGTACCACAGCCCTTACACATAATCACAGGACATGAAAAAATTCTTCTAAGAGTGAAAAACTGAAGTCAGAAATCAGAGCTGTTCCTTCCCCAACTAGAACAAATCTTCCTCTCTGTCATAAACAGAAACATGCAGTTAGCTGAAATGGGACCGGAATATTTACTTGGTAGCAATTTTTAGTACTAGTTCTTGAACACGTAAGGCACCTCATGCACTATAACAAAGATATAAAGATGTAAGTGCTGACAAACCTAGTGATTAGCAGTTGTTCTAGACTGTTCTGGAGAACTCAGGAGGGAACATGTTTCCAATCAAACAATCTGCAAAGAAAATCACTAATACAGATAATCTAGTGCCTTCTACATCACCTCAGAAATTGTTTTCAAGATGCTTTTCTCATGTCACCTCCGGTTATTGATTTATTAAAAAGCAACAAGATATTTCACTGCATAAAGTAAGATTTTTATTTATTTATGCAGGCCTGTCAGTGTCGATAAAATACTGTGGATGCTAGAGATTACTGCACTCCGTATAATTAAGGGAAAGGGCAGACCTCTGTGCGAGTGCTCACGAGAATCCTGATCCCACCCAGGCAGGAGGGGTACCAGGAGAGTGCAAGGTGCTCCCGAGGGCAGCAAAGCCCTGTCCCGTGCCACTGACCTGGAACAGCCCGATGGCTCCCTAGAAGTATTCCAGGTAAGGGTCCATCTCTGGCAATGGCAGACAGAAGATGCAAGGGGAAAACCTACCACCAGCCAACAGCTCCCAAAAGTCAAAGGAAAAGAACCAACACAAAGAGTATCAGAGACAAAGCCATGCTGCCACTCACCAGGCTGCAAAGGAACAGCTACACGTGTGAGCCACATCTCTACTGTGTCCACCTGCCCAGCTCCGCAGCAAAGCCAGGGCACCAGGGGCTGGAGAAACATCTCCATTTTGAACTCTATTTATGCGCCTGTAACAATGAAGCCATCATTCCTGCTTATTCTGCCCTGTTCTCATTTCAAGTTTACTCAAACATTTGCTAATGAACACTAAATCTTTAGACTACTTAGAATTGCTCTGGTTAATAAACTGGGGGCATTTCATCAACGTTATTTAAAACTCAAACTAATTTATGAAAAAATCCACATCAGTCTGAGAGAAAGATGTTCTCCACTCTCAGAAAGGCCTTGGCAGCAAAACACAGGTTCAGGCTGACTGAAGCATTCTGGACCATAAGCAGAACTTAATTTTCAAGAGCTTCATTTTAGAGCCCTAAAATGAAAGACATGATCTCTGAAAGTACTGGAGTCTGAAACTGTAATGTAAAGGCTTGAGCTGCCTGAAGTGCTAGAGAGATGCCTCAACCTTTCTCTGCTCAAGCTCCATCTGTAGCTCTTGCTTGTGTCAGGGTGTGGAATTCCACAACTGGACGTGTTTCATGCTCACCTGGCTGCACAGTCGTGCCTGGCTAGGTACTGTGCCAAGTCAAAGGCAAGAAGGGATTACAGGACAGGTGAGACTAAAGCCAAATAAATATAAATAATCAGGCAACAACTACATTTACCTGGCAGGTTTTGGAATAACTGACAAAAGCACATGAGACCCCTCTGTTAGCACAGACCACTCCTTGACAACTCACAAGGTCCCCCAGAACTGTGGGTACCAGCCTCGGGTGTCTCTTAGGTCAGCCCAGTCCACGCTCACCTCTCGCAATGATACAGACAACTCTTAGATGAGCAAAGTATACAGACTAATCCAAGTTAAAAGCCCAGCAGGTTTAAGAACAAGAAGTGGAAAAAGCTCTTCTACTAAAGGTCAGAGTGCTCTTGAGCAGTCTGCTTCAAACTGGTACTCTGGATTTTACACTTCAAAAGCAACTAACAAAAAAATCCAGAACACAGGGAAAGCATTTCTTTCAGCTGCACTCCCCTCCCCCCCCCAACTGCAATAACAGGTGCTTCAGGAATTGCAGCTTTGGTCTGTCTTAGAATGTAAGAAAGCTCCCCGAATCTCTGTTTTGATCTGTCTAATTCCCAGTGCAGCAGAACAAACAGTCCCATTCCCATCCCACAATATCACAGTGAAAAACCCAAACCAGGAAGGACCAGCTGTAGCTGAGGGTCCTGCCTTGAGAAACTCCCCTATTCCTGACACCACCAGCCAGGCTGGGCAGACGCCAACCCAGTCACATGGGGACATGTCCAGCTGCCTTGCTGGGACCCTCCTCAGTGCTTGGCTCACTTGGTTCTCTCTTTACTCTCAAGGTCATCTCTTGTTTATCTGTTCATCCATCCTGCAACTCTCATTCCCAGGCTGGTTCCTTAACTTTCCGTGAGCTCCAGCAAAGCAGGGCCTGCACCTCCCAGGGCCCAGCATTGTTTGTGACACCCGGGGAACCAACACCGTGGTCCTTGGGGGAGCTCAGGGGACCTCAAAGGCAATAGTTCTCTGCCCAGGAGCAAAGAAGCCATTACAGCTTGTACTAGAAGATTTAATAGGTGTCATAATTTATCATGTAAACCGAAAAGTGTTTCTTAATTAAGTGCGTACGTTAATGAATTTTTTAATTTGATCCCTGTAAGTACCTTGCTATACTAATTGCAATATTCTACACATTAGTCATCCGCTGTTGCCCTTGGCTATTTTCTACCCTGAGAGAGAGAGATAGAGCTTTTCAGTTAAAGTTCATTTAACTCTTTCCACCCAACAAATTAAATTTCCTGTTGTTCACACCAGAGAGTGACAGCTGCATTCCAGGCCTGGAGCATAGGGAGGATGGCATTCGGCACACACCCCAGGAGGCATGGACACATCCCAGTCTGGTCTCAAATGTAGTGGTGTGGGTTCATTTCATTACCTTGATTACAAACCACACCAAGAGACGGAATTTCCAACTCACATTGTTCCAGCTTCCCACCTGTGCTTGAGTGAGGCATCAGCTTTTCTGAGACTGCTCGTTCGTACTCAAAATTCAAGAACAAGAGGGTGGGAATCCTGCCACTGAGCATCCACAGAGTGGAAGGAAAGGAGCTGGAGGCATGGCACATGGCTCAACCACCTCAGGAATTTGCTCTCCAGTTGGTGTAGACAAACTGGCACAACATGCAGTAATACTGAGGCAGTTCACAAACCTGACAAGCATCTCTGGCTATTTTATGCTGTAGCTACTTTCTAGTACCTTAACACCTTAAAGTGAAGCTTTCAGCACCTGTGACACATTCCAGGCTACAAACCCAACTCTCTCTCTGCAGGAATAATACTCTGATGGCTGTGGATATGTACTAGAAAAGCCACTATAAACTGGAACCTCCTCAGCTGTAGCAGAGATGCTTCACAAGCAGAGCAAATAAAGTCCTTGGACCCCTCCAAACTCAACACTAAGACAAGGCAAAGCACAAGGGTTTTACCTGTATCAAGAAGCTGCTGTGACTGAAAACACACAGCTTCCTTCTTAGTCACTTCACTTGTAACTTGTGACTGCTTTTGGAGTTTGCATAAAGAAATTCAGAATTCCAGCTCAACAGTGATGGGAATCTAACACCAATGAGGGAGCTGAGCTTCATTTGGCCTCTCCAAGTTCTTAAGCAGCCATTTCTGAAGCCTGTTGAGTGGCAGCCACTGTACTTGGTCTGTACAGCAGAGGCAGACACACCACAAAGCACCTCCCCATCCCACACAGTTTTTGGGAACAGATGTGCCGTCAACCCCCTAAGACCCAGGCAGCCAGGAGCAATGTGTGTGCACATGCCCGACCTACGCACGGCCCTGTGCAGGATCAGCACGCCTGAGCAATGCTGCCAATTCCGCCTGTACTTCACAGCCCTGTCAGAGTGACCAGCAAACAGGAAAACAAACAGCAGAAACCAGCATCCTGCCTGATGAGCTCCGACTCTGGATTCCCAAGTGCCTCCCTGTAACACCTATGGCTCCTGCACTTTCTTCAGCAACACCCTGGGTTCTGCAGGGAAGCAGAGTGAGCAATGTGTCCACACTGACTCCTGTCCATGTGTTTCCCCCATCCACCAGGAACACAACAGATAGAACAATCAGGCTGAAACAAGCAGGACCCATCCCACACATGGGAGTTCCATGTGACTTCCCTCACCTCCCATCTAGGTCTGAGGGGTGAGGCTGCCAGCCCTGCACTATCTCAAATGTTTCACTGCCCTATGGCTCATCATTCCAGCTGGACACTTCATGCCACACCCGACCCCACATATATTAAGATCCAGCAGCAACTGCTCTCATCACTGATTTGAATTAAAGCTGCCTCTGAACACAGGAAGACAGGAACACACCATGCTAATCCACCACGCACGCTGTTCCTCACACGCTTCTGAGCATGTTATGGGTCTACTTCTGCAGTAAGTTCTCCTGACAAGCTCACACATGCCATTAAGTGGATTACATAGAACATGTTTAACTAGCCCAGAAACCTCCGAGGCTGAGGCGGCTCTGGATAGCAGCACTGCATCACTCATTCACTCCCCACTCACAGGCAGAGCCTGTGAAATTAATAGCAACAGCCCAGCATAACACACTTCAGGGAAGTGAGACTCTTCACATGGGTGGCTGTCACCTGCTTTTCAACAAATTTCAAAGTGTTGCCTACAGCATCCTGTTGTATTAGATTAAATGCATCCTGACACCTTTCTCACTGTATTATGCTCGACCGCTCAAGTATTGAGATGCAAACCTTCCTCTACATTTTTTAAACAAGAAAACACTGCCCAGTAACTGCCAGAGGTCAGATCTTGCTGCTCGGTAGCAGATCCTGCCTGCCCAGTCCTAGGGATGCCAGAGATTGCCATTTGCACCCAGTTCTAAAACCTCTTCTCGGGTGCCCTGACCAGCAGCACAGCTATTCCTGCTGAGTTCAGGAGCTGCTGCCTGCTGTCATTTGTTTCCCAGTCACCTCTCCACCTGCCATCCACCACCACAGCTCCGTGTGGGCCATGCTCACTCAGCCTTTAGTGCCAAAGGATATCTTGCCAACTTCCCGCTCCAGACGTTGCAGTTGTAATGGTCAAACTAAGCCCAAGCGCTCTCCTACGTGACAATGCACCCCACTCTCTGCTGACCAGTGCTTGGCCAGTTCCAGTAACCTCAGCAGAACCACGACAAGGAATTTCACTAGGGAGGATGGGGCCAGCCTCAGGTACAGGTAGAGAACTGGCTAATGACGAAAAAGTCTTGCTCCTCCAGTTCCCAAATCCGAATGAGAAGAGTCAAGAAAAGTGGTATTTATCTTTTGGAGTCTGCAGAGAGCATAAGCAAGTAGATTTCCAGTACTTCCAACCACGCATTACTGAAGCACACCACAGGTAGACCTGTCAGAAATCACCTTCCCCACTACACGTACCATATGCTATGAAGCCACAAGTCACACGTATTTTATCCTAGCGTGGGATCTGACACGACACCGTCAAACAAAGCTCACTGAGTCTGTCACTCAAGCAATCACATTCTCTTCATATTTATCCTCAGCCACTCTGGCAGCTGCTGCTTCCTGTACAGATTATCTCCTCCTTTGCTCTTACTGTGATTACCCAAAGACAAAGAACACACAGAGCTATGAACTCGTACTTCAGTCTGGACACACCAGGAGTCAGTATGCAGCTATCTCTGGAAAAAACGGATGGGCTTCTCTCTCAAGTGCCCTGCACTTTGTTGGTCTATCTCCATCCCCGTGAACTGCTCTTTTGATCCTGGACCAATTTTCACAGGTGTGAAACCATGACATAAAGTGCAATACAATGGAAAGCAGCAGACTCATGATACTTCTCTCTCATATCAAGACCATCTGGACCATATTTTGAGCTGGTGTAAACCAGTGTAACAGCCCTGGAATCCCTGGAAAGATGCCCAATTTAAACCAGTGAAGAACTTGGCCCTCTGTTCCCTTGCATGATCCCCTGCACTTGCTGTCACACCCCAGCACCAACTGAAGACTAAAACCTTGATGAGAGAGAGGCTGTTTTACACACATCTTGCCCTTCGAACAGGGAAATCCTGTGTTCCTTTTCTAACTTGTCTGAGAAACCTTAAACGCACTCAAGTGCAAGACAAGAAGAGCTGCCCAGACTTTGACCAAGTTCTGCAAGGGACTCTCCTGTCTTCAGTAAGACGTCATCATTCCAGGGCTCCTCCATCTGCAGCATCTTGGAAGCACTTGTACCAACGTGGCAGCAGTGGCTCAAGGTTAGGCAAGCGCTACATCTGTCTGCAGCTGTTCTCATAAGCATCCTGCTGATAAATTCATCTCTGTGCTATTCTTTCCAACTTCTTCCTCTGTCATAATACAACACATACCTGCTCCTGGTAGAGCAAGAAGCAGATCCCCATGGCTCACCTGTTCTTTTAAGTTACATGCCAACCCTACTTGGAAACCCTAAGAAGCAACTAAATGAAAGTAAATCATCTAAGAGAGGAGTCCATATAACACCTTTCTCGTTTGACAGCTTATTTTTGCCTGTTCTCTTTAGCTTTTTCACTGGCAACAGTGAAAAAATCCTGGAGGGAGAAACGATTCCTCAGAACCATAAAGGTGAGGATAAGGCAAAAAGTGAACCATGTGGTTTTGTCATGTCACTACAAGTACCAACACACACGAATCCCACAAACACCCTGACTGCTCTATAAGTCTCTAGTGCTGATTATGTTTATCCATTGTTCAAAGCTCAAAATACTCCTTGTTTATAAGTCCCTTTAGAATTCACTATTCTGCAGGAACCAGTTTCTGGGGCTTAATTCCCATCCTGCACAGTGCAGCCTCCTTGCTCCCACTGATGGAGCTGCTTCTTGGCTCCTAGGGTGCGTGTAAGGAAGAGTCCAAGGTCCACCAGTGCAGGTAACCTTGCACCCTCAGGCTCTTCCATGGGCTTTGTCCTTCAGACAAAAGCTGTTCCCTGGGAATTCCCAGTAAGCAGGCACAAGACAAAACCCTGAAGCTCACTGACATCTGGTCGACCCCGCAGAAATGCCCTTTGACAGAACAAACCCAACTCTGGTGTCTGGCATAAATCCAGAGAAGTTTCTGTGCCGTCATTAATCGTGTTCCCAGCATCCCCACAGAGCAGATGACAGGTGCCCCGGACACTTCTGGGTCCTGCTGAATAGCATTTAATGCAGAAGACATCTGATCTGCCACTGAGAGCAGCACTAAGTGGCTTGATCAGAAATGACATCTGAGCCAAATGAGCTAATTAGTTTACAGGATTTCCCCTTTCTCCCCCTACAACAGGAGTGGATTGGTGTTTTCCCCTCAGCTCTGGCCTCTCAGCAGGGTGCCATCCTATTGTTGGAACTGTAGCTGGCATTTACAAAAAGTATTAAGTGCAGTGTTGGCAATTCTGTCAAAGCCAGCACACGTGCTGCCGACGCACTGTCAGTTCTTTGTCAGGAACAGCACAGCATCCAGACATGAAAAACAGTTGGAACAACAACAGCTTCCACCTAGGCAGAGAGTCAGCACTGGCAAATTGGGACAGGCAAGCCTCAGGTTGTACCAGGTTCATTAACAAAGTCCGAGGGCTTCCCTGGATTGATTTCTCTGTTTTCTCTGTGGCGGTGCCTGGGAGCTCCAACACCACCAGGGATGTCACAGTCGCCATTATAAGTAAACCCATCACATCCACCCTTTACAGCCATCTTGGAAGTTTACAGTGAAAAGCAAGAATCCACTCTCCTCCCAGACCTTCAGGCTGTGGACAAAAGGGCACCTGTGTCCCCATCACCTGCCCAGACTCCTTCTCGAGGCACGTGGCAGCCATATGCTGTTGGTCCATCACTTCGGCCAGCCCTTGGAACTCTGAGCACCACTGACTGCTCATTCCCCAAACCTACAGGAAAACACCAATCTTATGGAGCAGCAGTGACACCATTGGCTAAATACAGGAAGTGCAGTGGCTACTAATTCCAGACAGATTCCAGTATTTCCACCGGCAAAAGCAAACCAGGCCAGTCCGAGTGAAAGGCCAGTGATCTGTGAAGGAGCAGTGAAGCACCTGAATGCAACACCTATCTCCACATCCCACAGACACTACCAGCCACTGAAGCAATTCACGCCAGCGTTGCCAGAATCAATGTCACACATGGAGCATCAACTTTAACCCAAGCTTGGAGACTGGGCCACAAATAATTCCCTTGAACACAGAATCCAAGCTGCAGCGGACTTAAAACTCCTTTATGACAGAAACACTCCCTGACCTACTCTAACAGTTCCAAGTCACGCCTGCCGTAGTTCTTCCATGCTCCCAAAGCCAAAGATCCATCCCTGTGGCACCTGTGCCCTGCTAACTCCACGCCTCCAGATGAGACACCAAAACCATGACAAGAACAAGGACAACCCTGAGCTCCATCACTGACTCTGTTTAACACCATCAGAGCTGTGCGTTGCCACAGACACTGTCCAGCTGTCGGGACCATTCTGGAGCACTTCTGATCAGCTGAGCTGTCTGGAAGCATTCAGGCAGGCTCCACAGGGATTGTCAAGGACTGGTGCACAAGCCTGGATTTGGGTGGCAGATCTTCACTAAAGCAACGGTTTTAACTAATTATTACTGATTTATGCCATTTTAATACCCAATATTAAACCATTTAATACGTGATTTACATAAATACAGGCTTTATCAGGTCTTAAAAGAGATGTTAACCTGAACAGGACAGAAGAGACTAATTCACCCAGTCCTGCAAAATAGCAGATTTGGGGCTGCCACACTGGAATTTGTCAACATTAAGAGCAAAACAGCACATGGAACTAGCTGAATCATGGAAGTGAAGATATTGGAGGATGTGTTCCAATACAAAACCTAGCCATCTTGCACTGCAAACAGCAACTACAACTTACTCAGTTTTGTGGGGTCTTTTGAAAACAGGTACCTGGCAGAACTTCTCCCAGCCTCTCTCTTGCTATTTTACCTGTAGCAGAGAAGGTGAACAACAGACAGTCCCCCGCACCTGGACTCTGAGCACGTGGGGCTCAGCTCTGGCTGCACTAGCAGCAACATGTGATGTGCCTCTGACTGATTCTTTTCAAAGCTAGTGCCTCAGATTGCTGCATAAAATGACTGTCATGGGATTTGTATACCCTATAAAATAGTCCAAGAGCACTGATGAAAAGAGTGAGCAGCACTTGAGAAAAATACGTGTCTTGCAAAGAAACTAATTTACTACAGCAGACCGAAACCAGGAAAAACCAAACCAAAATCCTACACCTGCCACCCGGCCAGAGCAAGGGAACACACAGAGCTCCTCAGGTTCAGTACCACAGTCACTGTCCTCATGGGAAGGGCTCCTACAGCCACCTTGCTCACAGACCCCATCGATAACAACAGCCCGTGACAGCAGAGGGGGTTTGGTGACACAAGACATCTCCTCCAGCCTTCTGCTCCCACGTGGGGCACTGTTATTCCATTGCAGTCACCATGTCGGGTGGCTCCAAATGAACAGGAGGATGCAGCCAAGGTCATCTTCTCCCCCTTCCTGAGCCTGCTCCGTCTCCCTCGCAGGGTCTGTAGGTAGGACTGAGCAGAGAGTGCTGCACAAGAAAGTGTTTGTCACCTGCTCCACGAGACACACCCTCCTCTAGGAAAGGGAGGAGGAACTCGCTCGTGCAAAGTAATCACTGAAGGAGGAGCCTTCCAGTGAACAGGTCACCTTTTTGTCTGCCCGAAGACAAACCCTGACTCAAATGAGAGGTGGGAAGGAACACAGGAGCTCCTCTCTGCAGGTTCTACCTGTTCTGCCCTCATACCCAGGATGATAGGGCAGAGACTGGGACACTGTCACAGAGGGCGTTCTGCAGGAAGCTGCTCTCTGCCTGCCACTAACCTGTTTCTTATTTCACTTCCATCCTCACTTTCTGTAAGCATCCGGGCTGCCACTGACATTTTTCAGTTGTGCTATATCTTCTGTGGAAAACTGACCCAGCCCAGCAAGATGGGTGGTGACAAGGCTCCACTGCCACCCAGTCCAACAGTGGGCTGGAGGGAGGCTCAGAGTGGATGCTTCCCAGTTAAACTACAGGTAAGGCTGAGGAGACTTTGTGTCTCACTATCCCCAGGAGGAAATGGGGAACCAGGCACACAAGAAGACAGAAGGGATCCCAATGTACCCTTAATCTATAAATATTTAAGCAGTCCCTCCTCCCCCTCTCCTCAACAACATATGCCAGAGTCTCCTTCAGCTCATAAAAGCCAATTCCCTCCTGCTGTTCCCAAGCACCAGGAGTCTCCGAGTGGTGATTAGTGAATTACGTGCATCCCAAGGCCTGCCTCCAATCACTTTCCCCTGCAAATTGCTCAGCTCCGATGCAGCAGCACAGAGCAGAGTGGGCTCTGTCACTGGGGCCTGGTCCTCATTATGACCAGGAGACTGCAGGAGTTTGTTTACACGGCTGGAACATCATCCTCCCGGGCAGCTCATCAGCCTTTCCCCAGGGTTTCTGCTCTTTGAATGCTTCAGAGTAATCACCACCAGCTATCTACACCCGGAGTGGCATCTCAGCAATTCACCAAGTCAACTGACAACAGCTTGAGGTAATATTAGCCCCCTTACAGGAAGGCAAGTGCTCTCCACACAAGGATGCTGGAGCTTAGCACCACTCAATAAATCAGAGCAGCATCCTGGAAAGCTTGCCATTAGTTCTGAGCCATTAATTTTTGCTGGGTCTTTGACACGACTGTTTGAGAGCACTATAACCTGCTCTCTCAAAGTTAAATTATCAAGAGCAACTTCCCTGAAGGTGCTAGTCTACTAACCCATTTAAGGCCTTGGCTAAACACCTCCAATAAATCACTGGGGAGCTTCAAGGCAGAAGGTTTCCTACTGTGCAATATGTGAGAGTGAGCCATTCCCTCCCAAAACAAATCCCAGCTGGGGCACCTTTGGCCCTAAGCAATACCTTTACAAGATACTCCATACCATGCGGTACCAGCCAGGTGAAACCAGACATTTCACCGCATGGAGTTCCACTTAGCAACATCTTCCTTTCATGTCCTTTCCACTAAGACTTCTTCCCAATGATTAAAAGCCAAAGAGATTTATAAACAGCAGAAAGCAAAAAGCAAACAAGTCCAAAAATTTCCAGTCCTGTTCCCACTACACGCCTGGAGACACAAATGTGTTCTTTGAGGGGCCTTGCATTTCTTAAGTTTCCAACACTAAACAAAGAAGTAAATAAATTAAAAAGGAGTTGTCTTGCAACTAGCAGAAGTCCTGTCCCACTTCATGGCACAATCAAACACTGGACCCCAATATCAAAGCCTTTAGCTGAAGGTTCAAGGCGAGAAGCCCCAACTGGGATGTGCCCAGTCTCTTGTCACTCTGGAAGGTGGGTTTGGGAATTCTTCCACCCCACCTCCTTCCAGTGTGCAGGCCCAGACCCACCTGCCCATGGCATAGCTCTGCAGCACTGCATGGAGCTCTCAGCCCTCTGTGCTTCTGGATGAGGCCGTAATGGGAAATCCTAATTAAAGGCACAGAAGGAAAAAGGCCTTCCAGACAATTAATAATCAACCTAGCGTTAGGTTAAAACCACATTTTAATTGGACTGTAATGAGGCAACAATGTAGCTCTGATTCCATTCCCACTGAAAAGCCTGCTCCAGGTAAATGAAACCCGGGTGATCATGGAGACAGGGAGTGATCAACGTCCTTCCATATGGCACCATAAATTATAGAGAGCAGGTAATGAAGCAGTGCCAAAAAGTAAATACTAGACAAGCCCCACTTCCTCATATCTCTCCTTGAGGCACAGTCCCACTGCCATCACACAACCAAGGGAGTACCCCTTCCCAGGCTCACCTACACTCACAGCCATCCCTGACTGCATTTTTAGATCTACTTGTTTTGCAATGGTCTCTCTCTTCTGCAAACCAGTGTTTTCAAAACATTAACCTGTGCAGAGAGACAGCATTAACTCCCTTAATGAACCACCAAATGACACTCATGCCCTAATACAGGGTGAACACCATTCCTTGAACAATGCAAATTGCAACCATCATCTTACCGGATGTCAAACATTACTACATCCATTCCTCTGACTCTTCCAACAGAAAATGCATCTTATTCATCACCTTCTCTGTCTCATCTTGCATCTCCTGTAGCATCGTTGTCTATCCACATGTTTATGTCCACAGTTAGCTTTCCATTTGTAAGAAAGCCCTCTAATTTAATTAGTCAATTAATAAACTAAGGAAGGATGGCCTCTTTGTACTCATCAGACCCTCATTATCACTCAGTGCTGTGTGTGCTAAGCAGTCACAGTCCTGATGTGATGAGATGAAGGACTGCCCGTGGAACAGGTGGACCCAACACACAGAAACAGAGGTGCTGCTCTTGCTCTGAGAGCTTTTATCAGAGGTCAGTGACAAAGAGCACCACTTCCAAAGGATCCTGTATGCTACTGACTGACATCGGGGGTACAGGGAGCAAGCAACTAACTGAGCCTAAGTCACTGTCCGAGGCACCAGAGGTACCTCTGGGGATAGGATACAAGAGAGAGGAGAGTATTAGAGCAGGACAACTCCTGGCTGCTAACTCCAGCTGTTTTTGTTCTCTCACCTTCACACAGCCCTGATGCAGTATCATTTTAGACACGAGAGTAAAGAAAAAATACTCAGCACAAACCCTGCATAGGAAATCTGCTCAGCACAGCAGGGAGAGCAGAAGACAGCAGACACAGGTTGAGCCTAGAACAGAGAGTGCTCAGCTCAGGAAGCTCCTTTACTGTAAGACATGAATATATGTGAAACTGTTTTTATTACTATTATTATTTGCAGGCTTAACTAAATTGTCATTTAAATAACATATTGAAAGGTAAACCACCACCTGCTCCTGCCAGATGTTGCAAAATCTTTAGCACCACTTTCAGCACGCTGCAGTACTGAAGGAAGCAGAAGACTGGCCCTCAAAGGTATTTTTCTCCCCAGTCTCCTACTGGGGTTTAAGGAGACTTCTATTATGCAGACTCATCATCAAAATAATAAAGACTGTGCTCCAATTAGTTATGTAAATGAGAGCACACAATAGCACACTGCTCTTACTCCAAGGACCTGCGTGCGTATGAACACACTGGAATACGTGTGGCACGTTTCCTTGAGATTTCCAATCAATAGCAGGAAGCATCCTGAAAAAGCTTTGTTTGGGCTCTGGCAATGTTTTGGAAAAAGAACAGAAACATCCTCGTCCTTTAGAACACTGCACCCCGCCAAGGAGCATATCCCAGCGAGCTGCCTGGACACCTCTGGCAGTGGCACACTGACATTTTATGTACAAAAGCTTGCCAAACTGTGAAGTCCTGCAAACAGCACTGACTTCTATAAGCACTTCCAAGCACTGAATAACCTCATCCCTGCAGTCAGCAGCTAACGAACTTGCAGTTTACAGACATTAGAAGAGTCCCAAAGTCCCCTTTTTTTTTTTTAGTAAGATGCCACCAGCTCAGAGGAGCTGCAAACAGCTGGGACCCCCATGCAGGCAGAGAGATGTCTGTACATCAGAAAGGGAAAGACAAGTAGGGAACAGTAACAAGCAAGCCACGGAAGAGAAGACTGGAATCCATCATGCAGCACGTGTACTCATAACCACACAGCCATAACCTTCTCACAGCCCTCCGCCTGCACAGCCTTACAGGGGACTGTCCCCTCTGTCCCTATGAACCCGAGAGCTCCTCCTGGAGCCCCCGCAGTGCTGTCAGCCTCGGTGGGTCCCCTCGCTGCTGTGATGAAAGGCAGAAAGCTCCGGGCACTCAGGAGTTCTGGTTCCTCCCTCCTGTGCCCTCAGGCTGCTTTGCGAGCCCATCTGCCTCGGCTTCCACTGTTGGAGAGGTCCGTCAGGTACAAAATGAAGGAGCTACTAAACTAGAAAGGCCTGTCAAAACACACAAAGGCTGTCAATAGATACGGCTTTTTCCCCTCAAGTGACATTTTACTTGCAAAATGAACTGCCACTGGCCAAACATTCTGCCAGGTCCACGATTTCACTCCACACCAAGCAACTCACCTTCGCTACAAGCAAAGGTTTCTGTTGGGGGGTTTTTGAGAGCCAGAATGGCCTTACAAGAAGGGCCACAACACGGATTTGTGATTAAAACAAGGATTTTCAAGTCTACTTCTAGGTATTGCTTCCTTACTGAAAACACCACTTGGCTGCTTTTTCTACCAAGATCTAAAGCCATGAGAAACTGAGCCATTACTTCCCTCAGTCTTTACTGAAGAAACTTGCACCTGCAAGCAGAAAATTGTTCCAGCTTCCAGACATGGTCTCTTATCACACAGTCTTTTTATTGCAGGTTTATGTCTCTTTACTGAAGAGCTTTTTATTACCCAAGTCCCAAAGCCCCTGGCTGCTATTCCAACTGCTCCTCAGCTTTCTCCCTCCTTCATTTCAACAGAGTGACTATGCCACTTTCCCAGGAGAGAGCTAATTCAATTTCTGTCTTTTTCACACTTTTCTTCAAGTTCTCTGAAGTTCCACTTGACTACCGGAACAGGCAGTCCCAGAACCACACACAGCCTCGAACAAGGCAGTCACAAGCCCTTTGGGGCACAGAAACACTTAAATCCTCTCACTGTTAACTCCTCAGTGCTGTTCTAGAGATCAAACAGCACCCTTCAGCTGGAGCAATGCCTCTCCTGCTACAGAACATGCCAGACATGTCCACACCCTTGCTGAGGGCTGCAGCGTATTTCCTCCTGTCCCAGTAACAGAGAATAGTGAGGTGTAACAGTGCAGGACTAAAGCTACTCCTGCAGGGTATCGGTACAATCACACTGGCTCAACACTGATAACCTGGCTACAGTTGCATTTTAAGACTTCACAGTTAGCACATTTATAATCCAGTTAATAATGTGTTGCGTGATAACTTTGCATCATTTCAGTTTCTTTATCAAAATCTCACTCAATACCAAAAGAAGTCTATCAGCGAGACTCATAATGTCATCAAAAAAGATATCAAGTTCATTTGACAAGATCTCTTCTCCATACGGCCAGGTTGATTGACATTAATTATATTCAATGCTTGTTTCTGCCCCAGACTGGCTGTGTGTGGGTGTTGCTTGCCTTTCCAGGCTTCAATCTTCATCTCTGTAAATGAGCACGCCACTCTATCCTAGCTCCCGGGAGGTCATGGGGATGGATCCATTGGTGCTCACAATCCCTGGGACCCTCTGAGAAGCCAGGCAGCAACAGCGAGCCCTTGGCCGTGCTGCAGGGAGCACAGCGAGGGACCAGGCTGCATCCAGCACTAGCAGCTGACCCACGGCCCCCTTCCCAAAGGCCCAATTCCCAAGGACTGAAGCAGACAAGGCAGCAGACTGCGGGATTCAGTGCAAATACATCTGCCCCAAGATTGCTCTTGTTTTTCAGGCTTCTCCTTGCCTTCCCTACATCAGATTTCTAGTTCCCCCCTTTTCAACCATCTAGTGTGCTTGCCTGGCAGCCAGGAGACAAGGATGGATGCAGGCGCAGCAGACGAAAGGGCACAAGCAGGAGAGGGGCTCCGACGTGCTATCCCTGCTCGCACCGGCAGCAACAAACGGAGGGGTTCAGGCTGCCACACCAGCCAGGACTCAGCTCAGTAAGGGGGTGTGAGCAAGCACATCTTCCACACAATACCTGTTCTAAGGAAGCACCCAATGCAGCTTGCCATGATAACTAAATTTATTATTAACTGTGTATTTCATGATGTTAGTGACAATATGTTAATGTGATTTTTCACGTCCTCCTGCAGTGAACAGATGGCTCCTTTTACTTTACTTTCCACATCAAGTGTGATTATTTCTTAGTGCCAAAAGCCACCTGCCGCTCACTGGTCTCCAGTCTAATTTTTTATGTTGGTAAAACACAGCAGGACTTGTTATCAGTTGGATGGCATCTTAATAAAAGGAGACATGCCAACATATTGACATCATGTTCAAGGGGAAATTTTAGCCCCATACTGGCCCCTCCCCCAGTTCATAAAAAATAATAAAATGAAACTAAGAAGAAAAAAAGCCAGCGAGCCCCCCCTGCCCAGACTCCACCAGTTTCAAGATGCTCAGTCACCATTTTCGGCCCCGAGCCAAGGCGCAGTGTTGGCCTCCTTTTGTTCCCACACCGAGCACCTCAGTCAGGGCTCTGATCTCTCATCCTGTGTAATGATAATTAGCCATAACATATTCAGAAGTCAAATGTAAGCAGGAATACATTAACATTGAGATCAGTGCCAGGGTAATTTTCCTTGGGAAAATGACAAAGAAGGACACAAAAATTAAAATACGGGATATGGAGAGTCTGAGTATCACTTTCAGAGGATGAAGGGTGAACTCATTGGTTTGTCAGTCACGAGCCCACACTCCACAGCCAGCTGTGGGCTACAGCAAACAAACAAGCCAGGCTGATGAGCCCTCACAGCCCCTCTCCTGTGCTCTGCACCCATAGCAGCTTGCCATGGAGAAGGGAAGACCCCAGCCCAAACAGGACACTCAGTCAGCCCACATTAAGACACCTGTTTCAATGGCCCAGTTCTCCAAATACCTTCTGTGCTTCGACTGCTTTAGGTACAGCCAAGTCTTGGACACTGGCCAGCTGGGAGCAACCATTCCAACAACTGCTGAGGTGCAAAACAGTTCTTTCTGAAAACACTTTTGCAAAGCACCCAACATCTCAGATGAGGGCAAGCAACAGCACCTTGGGGCAGCCCTGACACACAGCTGGAGGGATGAACTGCATAGCAAACATCACTATTTCCTTCATCCAGGAGCAAAAATGGAGGGAAGTTCTCCAAGTATATAATTATTTCCAGCTTAAACAAAAACTTCAGAACTGCACACACATCTGAAGCACTTCAAACAAGGAATATTGACAAAAACACAAGAAAACTAACACCAGTCACAGGATGCTGCACTCAAGCCTGCCAACAGGTGACTTGTGAACTACTGCACAGTGGTGACCACAGATCGCAACTGCAGCTGTGCTATCCATATTCAGCATTTCTCAAGAGTGCAACCTCCCGCTCTGAGCCACTGACCTCCGAAGGTGGGTAAACTGTATTTTGTACCGGACTCACTGTATATTGCATCAACCTGTACGTCACTACTCATAAATCCCATCACACCAGCAGCAGTGCACAACCTGTGCCATCAGCATGACACATCTGAAGCAATTCCAGCGGGAGAGCCCCTGTCAAAGGCCAAGTTAGGTGAAAAGCAAGGCAAGAAATGCTTCTGTGGAATAAGACGCTGCAACAAAAACATGACACGGTGCCAAAAATGCATCCAGGAAACTGATGGTAAGATGGGCTTCAATTACACAAAGCACAAGCATTTTTGTAAGGAAGCCTGTATTTCATTTCCTGTTCATTCATCCAACTGCCTAACTGCAAGGAAGTTAGGTCTGGAGTTCCCATGCCATTGGGAATATTATGAGCCATCACTGGTGGGGCTTTCATTCCTCAGCTGTCCAATTTGTGTAAGCTCCAGTCCTTCATACCCTCAATGAACTTCCATGGGAGACATCTACCTTTGCTAATCACAGCTTGATCTCCGCACTTCCCTCTTGGAAGGGTTCACAGCAGGAGCGCTCCATCACTCAGAGAATCTTCGTGCCACATTTGTGCACTGCTTCAAACAACCGAGCCAGACTCCCCACCTCATGCTTTACACCCTGGTGCCCAGCAGTCAACACATAGCACTTTGTGCAGCTGGGGCTGATGGAAGGATTAAGCTTGTCATTAGGAATCATTTTGGTGGCTGAAAATGCAGCTTCTCTCCTGATAATGTGTAGTATCATTTAAAACAAATTAATTTCTCATTTCTTGCTCCTGGTCATAATTCTCAGCATGGGACACATCACAAATGACCTTAAGGATGGACATACAATCATCATTAGTGAATCAGAAAAAAGGCAACTAAAAAACAACCCAAACCCATTACAGCCATATTTTTTGACTCTCCTTTCCTGTAGTTTTTGAAGCTCATTTCCATAATATAATTCAAGTGATAGCAGCAAATTATAGTCCTCTGTTCCTCCTTTAGGCAGCTACATCACCTCTGTATATTCTGTCATCAAATTGGTTAATTAATAATTTCTCTCCCTTGTCACTAAGCAGAACCACAGTTCAATGACGACAAAGGTGCCTCATTATGTGTCCACTCTGAGACACCAAGCCATTCTTTGACATCCGCTGTGTTGTCTACACACACTAAAGGCAAGGTAGGGCATGGCCACATTGCCCTTGCAAGGCTTTCCCAGGCTCCTCTTTCCATGTTTAGGAAGTCAGCGGTGGTGGCTGGAGCAAGCAGGGGCAGGAGGGGCAGGGTGGGCAGGAGAGGAGCACTTGCTGAAACACAGGCTGGGGACGTCAGTGCAGTCAGAGCTGCAGCTCGTGGGTTCAGCCCAAGGACAAGGCGCTCTGTGCACATCCCATCAGGGGCTGCTGCAGGAGCCCGGCTCGAGGCTTCCCTCTCACCTGCAGGCACAGGGAATGCTGCAGATATTCCAGCCTCTCTTGTCTCTCAAGAAGGAAAAGTCACAGTGAGATCAACCATATAAACCAGCTCCTGTGAGGACCAGGCTGCTTTGAATCCTCCAGCACTCTGTCTGAGCATGGTTCTGATGCTTGTGCTATCATTTTGATATTAATGCCCATAATCCCCTATGAGTAAGCAATTGTTTGTCTGAGTAAGCCCATGCACAAGACTAAACATTAAATTAAACTATCATCCATCTAAATGCAACATTATGCAGCCACTATATGTGTTAGATATTGAAAATTTGTTGCTGCTGCTTTTTGTTTGTTTTTTTTTGTTTGTTTTTTTTTTTTTAATCATGCAGTCTAATAAGATCCCCATGAGTAATCTCTGTGCTGAGGCCTGGAGTAAATACACTCCCAACTCGGTCAGTCACCTACTTTAACCTCCTGCTGAAATTACAGCCACACAATCTTTTCTGATTGTTTCAATCAAAACAAAATAAATAAACCTAACTTGAGAAGTACTCAAATATCCACTTCAGTTTGCAGTAAAACCTTTACCAGGTGATTTACAGGAGCCCAGAAAGAATTGCCTGCACTGCTTGGCCCCTGTGTTTAGCATACATTACAGTCCTTGCTGTCTCAGCAGCTCCAGAGGCTGTTTTTTGTTAGTTATGCACACTTAGTCAGGACTCAAACAACATAAACCTCTGACCAATTCCAAGCCACTAAGGCTACCAGACTTTCTTAAAGCAGCCATACCTCAAGCATGAGCTTGACATAAGGACGAAGCAAAGTCTGGGTGCACAAGTCATTCTCCAATGTCTGCTGCAGAATTAAACTAACTTCACTGAGTTAAACAACTAAACACCAGCTCAAGAGCCTCACTGAAAGGCCCAGCAGCACCACCAGCCTCATGTGGCACCTACACAAGCAGAGTTCCACTCTTCCAGCCATACAGCCCCGTAAGGACATTTCCACTACACCACTTTCCTCTAGTTCTTCCCTAGTTTCCTGTACCCTTACACTTTGTTCTGGAAGCCAAGGCAGCCCTGCCTCCCACACAGAGATGTCCTCCTCTTTCCACCGTGCTGCAGAAGGTCCAGAACAAGCATTCCAGAGAGTACCACCTACCTGTGCCTTCCCGGAGCCCAAGGATCACCTTTTCACAATGTGATAGCTGAGTTAATTATGTGATCCATTATCCCTCTGGAGGTGATTGTTATATTTCCATCATCATCAGAGGCTGCCTCTAGCTGAAATTCATCTTCTCCATCATTACCCCAGCAAGAGTGTTCCTTCGGCAGTAGCCAAGAACCCCCTTGGAGCTGTGCATGCCCACTGCAGGGCCCAAGGGACACAAAAGCCAGGCACAGAGGGCTATTTTATTCACGGTGGCCATTAAAACATCCTCAGTCATTAGCAGACTGCACGAGAAAGAACCCTCGCTTCTATCACTAGCTATGCTGTACTGGTATGCTAATCCATCTGTACAGGTGTGTGTGCAGGCATACACACACACACACCTGGCAATGTTTATAATTTATGTTTTAATTTCTAATCAGAGTTCCTTGTTTTTTTCTGATAACCCAATGGAATCACTCGTGGTCATCTGAATCCTGACCCAAAGCACAGCCCCTGACTTATGAGCTCACTAAAACTGGTACATCTCCCAAGAAACCAAACAAAACCCTTACAGCCAAGGTTCAGACAGACTGATGTGGCATTTTTCTGGCCTAACACCTCAATTTTGTTTTTTAAATACCAGTTCCAAATACACCAATTACAGATATCTTGAATCTCTGTCTCTGCCAGACTCCAAGGAATTGTTTGGGATGAAATACTGTCTTTTTCAGACTGTAAGCTCTTTAGGGCTCACAGTGCACTTAAACACTGAGGCCTTGCCCACAAGTAGATTTTTAGGTCAGGCTATTACCATAATTTGAGGAGTTATAAAAACCCCAACACAAAAGTTCAGTGCAGGAAGTGTGATGTCTCCAGAACAACGTGTCGAGTACAGTAAGATACACATGTAGTGGTCCCCATGTCCTGTCAAGGACCTGTCATTGTGATGCCAGGTGAGCTCAGCCCCAGCTCTCGGCTCAGGTTAAGTGTAGGTTCTAAACTCAACAGTCCCTCGGTGCTCTCCTTCCTTGGAGAAATTCCAGTAAAACCAACATGAGCCCACCCTGGGGCAAGTCAGGGCTCTCTGGGCAGTGAGAAGGAACAGGTACACCCGAGGCGCACTTTGACAGGAGCAACACTAAAGCCACAGGAAAGGGATTTCAGCTCCCTGTGGACTTGCCAACAGCTCAGGCCAGCGCGTGTGGAAGGAACACCTGAACCCCATCAGGTATCAGCAGTCACTGGCAGGGAACGTTGATACACATGGAACTGGGCTGCTAAAACATTCAGTGCCCAACACAATTCAAACAGCCAAATACTGCCTACAAATACTATTCCATTTATCTTCACAAGCATAAGGTACAGTTTTCCTTCCTACTGGCACATTGCTCAGTTGTAGGCAGGACACCACAACTGCAAACCCAATGCAAACCCCAGTCAAAGAGAGGATGCTCTGGCATGCACAAAGCCTCACCGCAAATATCCTGGGCAAAGCCTGAGGTAGCTCCATTTACACACACCACAGAGTACTGCATTTTGAAAGGAATCCGAGGGCTCACTGCTCCATAGGGTCAGAACCTTGGCTGAAAGCATCCGTAAGGAACACCACTCGCCCTATTAGACCAAGACTGGTGGTGCAGAACCAAGAACACTGTCACACTGGGATCCCAAATGGAAAATGCACAGGGATATCAACTTACCCCAAATAAAAGATATTATTTTCTGAGGAACCTGGAGACATGGGAGGTGGATAAAATATAAAACACATCTATTTTCCTCAGACTGGAGAAGGGTGAGAACCCAACCCTGAATATTCAGTAGAAAGAAAAGCCTTTTTGTGACAGTGTTTCAGTCAGCAAACATTTTTCCATAAAAATGCCTATAATAGAGATGGTCTATTAGACTCACTTCTAGATTATTCTTTGCCAGAGTATGATTCCATTTTCAAGCAAGCCTGTGAGGCAGGAAATTCCTCTGGAGCCAGGGACCTATTATTTTTGAACTTTCTGACAGTTTCAGTGACACCTGCTTATCAGTCACATATCAGCTGTTTATCAAGAGTGAAACACAGCAGCTGAGGCAGCTAGGTTTCCCCCACATCCCAAGTCTCATCCACATTCCAGCTCCCAGTAGTAAAGCTTAAGGACTTACTCAGTATTTGCACTGAGCTGTTCCCCCTTTACCAGATCTCTCTGCCCAAACAGAGATTCTGCACACCCTGCAGAACAAAGAAAACTGACTGCACAGTATAACAGCAGCATGATATTTCCAATTTCATCCATAGTATCATCTCTCAGATTTGAGAAACCTACATCCTTTAATGTACTGATTGCCACAAGTGACACGCTGATATCTCCAGGACCACACACTATTCACAGTACCCCAAAATGCACAGAATCAGCTTATGGCATTTGTTGGACTGCCAGTTCTTAAACAACCCAAAGTTAGAGTGGGAGGGAATGGGGAACACGGCCCTGCCCACAGCTCCCACACCTTGGCTCCCACTGCAGCTCCCAGCCCAGGCACATGCAGCATGCAGTGCAGCCTGGACAACCCCAAGGGAATAGAGAGGCTGTTTGTCCTCCCGCAGGTACAGGCTGATCACTGACACAGGGTAACAGCAGAGACACTACGGGCTCCTCTGTATCACAGAGCATAGGACAGGCAAGACAGAAGGAACCTCATCACAAGCTTTTTCATTTCAGTTTTAACATCACTGTTTCTTCTCTATTAAACTGTTTGCCATTCAGTTTTCCTGCTATCTGGACAACTTGGAGACAGCCCTCAGCAATTTCTCCTTGTGTCTAAGTAGTGGTTTGAAGGAAGATTCCCCAACAAGAGTTTGTCCATGCTCTGACACAAATACATTAACTAGCTCTTGCTCCTTACAGACAGCAAACAACAGGCTGCTTATTGATAGCTTCACACAGGCAAAAAGGGCTTTGCAATTCTGGGATATTTTCACCTTCCAACTTAAGTTACTTGATCCAAACAGTCCCAAAGCCCTAAAAGCCATTGCAGGGGCCCTTCAGTCTGATGGCCACTCTCATCACTTCCTCCCTGCTCACAAGATACTCATGGAGTTGGCCAAAACGGAGGTCAGGGGACAAACCTCCTCTGGCTCTGCACTGGGCCCGGACTGGCTGCAGCCACCAACAGGGCTGATGACAAATGGGAAGCCAGGCTTCCAGCTGAATTTCAGTTTAGTTATTTTTGTTTTAATGTATGTGTGAATCAATTAATCCTGTCATAGAAGGGCATCGTAAACTGTGTGCCAGAGTTAATGAGTCAGACATTATCACATCATTACACCAGCTGGCATAATGTAGCATGTGTTGTTTGTCATAATATACACTGCCATGCTTAACAACCATTAATTGTTTACACGAGCAGTCATATTTTTCTTCAAAGAACCTTCAGTGACTGGGTAATATTTTGAAAGCTTCTTAAGCAAGTAACTCTTAAAAAGATAATAAAAATCACCCCCTCTCTCATGAAGCAAAACACATTTACATCTCCTTCATTAAAAAATTGAAAAACAAACGAATTCAGATTCCAGCCAGGTCCCTGAATTCAATGCCTACTGGTCAAGGCTGCCATGAACATTAACAGAGGTGATGCCCAAGTGCTCTCTGTTCTTCCTTTGCTCGGGAAGAGCCCTGAGCTCCAAGTCTGAGCCCGTTCTCCTCTGCTCTGGAAGGTACCAGAAGGAAGAGGACAGCAGCTAAAGCCCTGCCAGCGTAACACTGATACGACACCAGAACTCAGGCTGCTCTTTGGGGCAATTGAACCTCCACTGCCTGACAGAGATGCTGGGGGTTTCCTGTCACTCCCTGCATCCATCACCTGTGTTTGTCAGGTGAAAACACAACAATCAGTCTTACTTTATCATAATACTTTGGCTGCGAGTATTTTCTTGGCTGACTAAAGACAACATTTGGACACTCTCAGCAACAAATCCAGGTTTACCAGCTTTCTGTGAATTGGATTCAGTCTGCTTCTGGCCAGATTTGTTGGCCATATGGCTTCCCAAAGCCAAAGGCTAATAACATGTTTTAGGCTGAATTGACTACAGCAGCCAGGAACAGTGAATTTGACCTGCAGGTTGCCCGTATGTCCACTCACACATACAAACTTTTGTTACACTGGAGCTCTGCTTTTAAACAAACACCTGTGTTACACAGGCAAGGCAGTGAGAAAACAACTCTAAAAACTCAGTGCTGTGGAAAAGAACACTGGCTACAGGGAAGCCTGAAAAACTAAAGATAAGGTCCTTTCTTAAAAAAATATGAAAATATGGAGCATTAATACCTCAAACAACCTTAATATACTGTTAGTTTGATTTAAGACACCCGTGATTCTGAGAAGTGCTAAAAACAACAGATGCTGCTCTTTTGATGGGAAACATACAATCCTGTTCACTCACCTTATGGAATTCATTGTCACCATCCCTGCTCTGCCACAGGAAGAGAAGATCAGGGCCACAGATGTGGATAGGAAGACATGGTGCAGCAGCAAGGTCTCGCTGATACTTAAACCCCATGTGCCATGCAGCTCACGTCCATGACTGTAGAGAAAGGACTCTGCGCACTTCACCGTCTCGATTCCCACCTCAGTGAGCCGATTCCACAAAGCACTGGGGCATATGCTCATCTCCCAGCAGCCCAGCATCTGCACTGAAGTTACATGCCTGCCCAGGGCAGCACACGTTACCTTCTGCTTGCACTTTTAGAGCCTGCAGCCAACACACACTAACAGAGTTCACAATTTATTCCTCTCTGCCACCCTTCTGGGTTTTCCATCTTAGCATTAGGTCTAATTAGCTTTTCAGTGAGTGCATTCTTTTTGACAAGCAGAAATCCATAGCCTGCTACACACACATAAACTCTGACCGACCTGTGTGTAGGTAAGATCAGTTATTTCTGGTGTGGCATCTGTATCTAATCCCCTATTACATCAACCCTCACCTCCTAGTCCATATTCTGACAATGGAGTCTCACGTACTCTGACCTACAGACATCCTCCTCCAGCTCGGCTGTAACATTTCCTCTGCCTGACAAGGCTTTCCGCAAGGGACCCTCTTTCCCAGCAGTTCCCAAGTTGTCCAGAAATCAAGCAAGCTCAGGCATAAAGAATATGGACCTCTATGGCTTTAAGAGATGTCGGGAAGGAGAACCCAAGCATGTAACACCACACCTGATCTGCCATATGTCTGAAGATACATCAAATCCAGATGACACAAAGAAAGATTCTTATTTTCCTAATGAAACTGAAGCCTAGGGAAAGTCATATGAGATCATATCCCTCTCTTAGTCCATCTTGAAGAAATAATTTTACCTCTTAGTTGGTCTTAGGGTAATTGTATAAAGGCTTCCAATCTCTGAAATCTGTAATGAAATCTGTAATCCTGACCTGCTGGATATGAGCTATACAATTACTCAGAGTATATTTAGAGCAAATAATCCATTCCCCCAAAGCTCCAAACATTCATAGCTGCTGATGCACACTACCATCCAAGGGTCTGCATTATAATTACTTGTGTAGCAAGGTGAAAGCCACATCTGACTTCTGCTAAGCCCTTTAGGAAAGCTCATCCTCTCCTTTGACAGTGTTTGAGACATATTAAATCTTGGCTGAATCAATATGTATTGTGTGGGAGCAGAAAATAGCAAGATTAAAAAACCCATCCAAACAAGTCCAGCCATTACAAATCAATACAGAATAACCTATAACTACACTGAGCAGGAAGGAAAACCCACCACCACAGTTCATTTCTGTAAAGTAAACCAGGGGATACAAGGTTCATCACATATGCTGGTCAAAACTGTTACAATCACAGAGGTTTTAACACAGTAAAAGCTACTGTTGGCTCCTCCTTGGCTACTCACAGCTGAATTGTGAAACTCACTCACAGGGTCAGCGATGCAGAGACACCTGGAGCACACACAGCCCCCCACAGACCATCACAGTCAGCAGAGTGGACCTGTGTCTGCTTCACCTCAATCTGTGCTTAATTTGCACCAAAACAGAAAAAAGGCTTCACCTTACCCATAAGCTACTCAGGCTCTGAAGCTGCTTACTCAACTAGGGGTTACAAATGTCAGTCTTATTCCAGCAGATTTCACAGGATAGGTAGTTAGAGACTCAAACGTCTGTTGGCTTATCTTTGGCAAAAGGACCTGAGCTATGGCAGTCAGACACTGTCTTAATCCTATGCACTATTAGACCAAGCAACCACAAATGGGTGCAACGTAGCATGGGTTTGGAATTCACCCAGTGACTCAAGTCAGAAAGTTCATTATCATTTTCCAAGACTGCTTCCTAACCCTCTTCTCAGACAAGACTCAAGCACTCAGAGCCCCAGAGGTTTCCAGGTCTCAGTATCACGCTCAACGATGAGCTTTTAAGCCTTCCTTCACTTGGGGTTAAACTCACCAGGGCCTCAACTGGATCAGGTCCAGTGTTCTCTACCTGTTGCAAGGCCAAGGCCTCCTATGAAGATTTAAGTGCCTTGTTTTACAAAGCCTTGCAGAGAGGAAAACTTCACCAGACAGCAAATCTGCATTAGCAGTTCAACACAGGGAGAGAGAACTGAGGCTGACCAAGTCTCCCAGGCTCCCCCCAGAGTTCCTGTGCTGGGAAGCTGGTAACAGATTGTCAAAAAGGGTTAAAGCAGCTGTCCACATGGCTCTCCGCAGCTCTCGGGAGGGTGGCAAAGCGCATTGTTTGGCGTAATCATGACACAGATCTGCATGTGTATGTCTTCAATAATTCATGTTGCAGCTTGTCTCGCTGTGGGGACAGATGTCAGTGAAATCAGTGACAGCCGATCATGCTGATCCCTCACATAATCATGGGAGAGCTGATCCCGTAGTGACACTGAGCCTTGGAACCTACCCGTGGTGCTCAAGAGAGGGTGACAAGAGCTGGCAGACACAGACATTACAGTACCTGTGTTTGAAAACACCAGTGCCTGTTCAGCAGCACAGCACATCTCAGGCATCGGAGACCAAGCCCAAGGGGAAGCCACAGTAGCCATCGGCGGGGCTATGGGTGCCACACCACCCACCCCATGTGAAGGAGAAATCACACTGACAGCCTGTATGAGTCCTGCACAAGGTCACGCACGCTTCAAAATGAGCCAGTGTTTTCCTGCTTCTTGTAATGCTTTGATTCCAAACTGATCCACCACCTCTGTTCACATCTGTCCCATTTTGGGTTACACTGGTCTGCTCCAATGTCCCAGTTGCTGACAGGAGACAACAAAGTGCAGTTGTACCCACTGCAGAGCTCAGATATTACTTCTCCAGGAGAGAGTGACTCAGTGCTAATTAGAATGATGAGATCCTTTCACTTCATTTTAAAAATCTATTCCTGTTGGACAAGAAAGGACATTCTTCTCAGCATTCAACAGTTCCTGTTTATTTTCACTCCAGTGTCTTGTTCCAATTGTTCCACGTGCTCTGTTTTGATATTTAAGAGAAGCAGCCAATTATTTATGGTGGGTTTTTTCAAATACACAAGTATTTAGCTAACTTAGGTCACCTTTCTAAGTGCATTCATCTTTGCTTGCAGGATTTCCGTACCTGTGCTTGAAGCAGCAGATAAGCAAATCTACAGCTAACTCAACTGGGCATGTTACACCTCCCATTGTTGGCACAGCTCAAGATGAGCTGTGTTACACCAGAAAAATGGAGATTTTCACTTTTATGGCCCTAACTGAAAAGCCCAAGTGAAAGCTGCCTCACAATTGTATGTGAGACTAGGACACTATACACACACGGGTGCATATGGGATTTCTGTCAAATTACAGAGACACAATGCCAGGACCACAAACTGGGCTCCAGGACTAGGTACTCCTACTTCACAGATCGTTGTGTTCCGCAGGTTTGTCTCTCGACTGCCTTCCTCCCTCTTGGCATTAGAGTGTGCAGAGTGTTTTCCTGGTGATGCCAGCACCGGCAGAAACCTCATCTAAGATCAGTGCATTTAAAAAAGGACATTAATTCCTCATTATACGCAGATCAGATTGTTTTCAAGGCAACATCCTGACTGAGTCAAAGTACCTCATTAGAGCTGCCATGCATACTGTTGTTTAACATCATGTGCCATTTTTCTTGGGAAGGTGCATTTACATAAACATTTCTAATCACAGCCCTGTAAAGAGACACAGTATAATAATTTATGACTTTTAGGTAATATGTCATATGAATCTTAACATATGGCATTACACTGTATGATGGCAATCTTGGCTCTTCCAAGGGAACCTGGACAACATCCAGTGAGATGTGAATGAGCCAAAGGCAATAGAGAACCATATCCATGCTAATCCAGGTTTACACCTTTCATTCAGCACTCCAAGGTTCCACCAGATGGTTTTGCACAAAAGCATTAATGCAAGAAATCATTGTGCAGACTCACCCAGTTTTCAGACATACTACTTCAGAAGGCTCCAATGTGAAAACGATCCTGGTAAACGGCACCAGCGATTCAAAGGTGCACGGAGTGGTTTGTAGCCTTTGCAAGACGGTGCCAAAAGGTGACTTGAGAGCTTTGCCATTCCAGGTCACAGCTCCTTCCTTCGTTTTGCAAGGGGAGCTCAGAGCAGGTTCTATCTATTGTACAGCCATTAGCCCCACACAAGGATAATCAAGTACCAATCCTGGAATAACACTTGCCAGCTCCACAAGAACCAGCTGAAATCTCCATTTACAACTAAACTTCCTTAGATGCCAACAAGGAATTTCCCTCCAAGTCTGCAAGGATACAGTAGCAAGCAAAACGATAGGTTCAATACATCAAAGTAATGTAGCTGGATTTCAGAGACAATAAACAGATGATGTCAAAATAAAACCATCTCACTATAAACCTGGTGTCCACACCACCTTCACGAACCATCCTATGGGAGTGTAGAGACTGAGTCAGTCACCAGAACTGGAGATAACAGACAGGGATGCATTACCACTTCCACCATGCTTTTGTTTTTCCACATGTAAGAAATGGTCCTTGGAAGCTGACACAAACACTCCCAGTGAAGTGTTCAATCTCAGTAACCTGGAAAGACTACACCTGAATCAACAGAGAGTGCCTGGTACATTCTCCATCTCTGCAAACTGGTAAGAACTGCACAAGGAAAAATGCCAAAGCAATTGTTGCTGAGGTGATTCCAGTCCCAGGAGTGACTCCCCAAGTTTGCCTACAAGCTGGAGTAATGCCACAGGATAGGGTTTTCTGGGGGATGGGTGGTGATGGCATTTGGTGCTCTGGTGTTCTGGCATGAGCAAGGGGATCCTCCAGGAACCACTTCCACTTCAGAAAAGCATTTTGTAACCATTCCTGCTCTTCAACACGCCCAGCTCCATCCCTGCCTCAGCATTCTTACTCACTCCATGCGGTATCATATGCTTAGAGTAACAGAAGGGTCTCTTTGTGTGAGGTACCTCAAAAAAGCATTTCCCAGCTCCTCAGTGCTGCCAGCCATAGGGGACATGCCCCTCATGTGACACATACCAAGAGCACATATGTCAGCTTTTTATTTCCTAAAAAAAACTCCACTTTTTTTTTCTCCACAGCAGCATATGCATGATGAGCCAGCTGTCAGGGAAACACTGTTTTCAGCTTCCTGCCCTGCATGTAGGTTGAACAAAACAGCATATTGCCATATTGTTCCAGGAGTGTGAGGAAGAAGAAAGGAAAGGTTTAACTTTTGCTGTTAGTTCCCAGTTCCTTTGTGGCAGACATAGCTCTGTCAGACACAATGGCTTTGTTACTGCACGTTCCAGGCAGGGCTCAAGCTTTGAATATTCAGCAGGGCTCCAGGCTAGTGATTCTGTTGCAGCTAGGTTTCTTGTCTTCCAGGAAGCCCTTGACAAAGGTCACAAACAATTTGCTCGTTCCTCTTATTAAAATAAAGATGGAAAGCATTGATGATAGCTCTGCCCAGCAGCTAACTTCATCATCTGTAGCAGTTCCAACATATGCTTGTGAGATAATGAAAAATATAGCATTAAATACAGTGGCAGATTGAATCTTGTTTCAGGGTAAATATAGTAAGTCATTTTTTTTTCCTCCTCATTTCCTCAGAACCTGTTTAGCATTAGACTGTTAATATCATCACTGATACATGACAAAACCATTGCATAATATACTGCATTTGAAGCCAGCCCACCCATAAAAGTGAGCAATGACAAAGTACGAACATTACTCAGGCACTGATAGTAATGAAGTGCTCCAAGCCAGCCCTTTCCGGATGTTTCCATTCACACACCTTCAAAGAACGTGGCTTTGGGCTGGGCTTTGCACCTCAGGCCCCTGCCTGCTAAGGCAGGGTCAAGTCAGAACACCTTCAGACTTCTGTCCGGGTCCTGCAGCTTCACCCATGTCCTTGGCCCTGCAGTTGGCCACTGCCCCCCTGCTCACTGCCGAATGTCTCCTCAAATTGTGTTCTTGTCAACATGTAAGGCAGCTGATTTATCTTCTCCTGGGAATCTTAATTAGAAGGTTAGACAGACTTGGTGGACAAAAGGCATCTTGAGGAGAACTGGTCAGGCAAATTCTCTGGATGCTTCACCGCTGCCCTGTGACATTCCTCTCCAGGTGTCTCTCCTGACCTGGGTCCATCTCAAGAGCCAAAGGCCTTTTGCCTGCAGAAGCTCCTTGAGCACGTTCTTACGTCTCTCCTCATAGCCAACAATTCTAATACACACCTCCAGAGAGCATACAGTGACTCCCTTCTCACCTTCATGAGGAGTGGCAGTTCCCCTACATTAGCCCAGTAACCAACACGTCACCTGTCCCCAGTGCTGGATGTTCTGCATTTCCCATTTCTGCTGTGCTGCTTGAGGGTGCAGCTCAGACAACTTGCACACCTGAGAAACACAAACCAACAAACAGCTCCACAAGGCCAACATTCCAAGTAAGCAACTTTTTCCTAGGCTGCAGGCAGCACAGTGCTGTTTGTGAACTGTCTTCTCAAATGAGACACCCTACCTATATTTACGTTTAGCTACTTTACATAAATAGTTCCTGTATTATGGACAGTTAGCCTCAAGTCAACTTTAATCTTGATACTTGACCTCTCTCGCCTATTTCCTCCCAGCTAAACCACTGTCAGCTCTGGGCCTTGAGGAAGTCAAACCCATGTTCCTTACAGGCAGATCTTCCAGAACTCCACCCACAGTAACATATAATGAAACATTAGGGTTTGAATGAACAATCAGTTCATTACTATTTACTGAAGACTGTTCTGAATACTTCAAATCCTATGGTTTGATTTGTCTAATCACGTTGGAGGAAAAAAAATAAATTTCTTGGGAATCACTTGAAACTATTTCAGCCAAGAAGCCAAAGACTTACAGACACACACACAGATCCCTGCAGTCTCCATTCCCACTGCTGTTACCAGCATCATGAAGTTATTGTGCTGTCCATTCACATAACAGGAGAAACCAGGAAACCCATTACCCCATACCGCAGCTGGAAAAACTGAGACTCAGCAGATCAAGCTGCCTGCTCAGCCCACTGGAATGGCTGTTAGAAGCACTTAGGCACAACCAGGCATCAGCTGGGACACGGATGCAGAGGCATCACAGCCAGTGGTTCTTGGCTCTGGAGGCAATCACCCAGATTTGCTTGGTGAGAGAGAAATCCAAGGCAGAAGGAGGAAGTTTGCAATGCCACATGCAGATTGAGCTGTATGGACCATTCACTGAAGAGTCAGACTCCATGATCCTTGTGGATCTCTTCCAATTCAGAATATTCTGTGACTCTGTGAAACTGTTTTACTGTAGCACTGGATGTTTGGTATTTCCAGCTGAGGAACTGATCTCACTGATGAAAACAGCTTCCCTGGGTGGGCTGTGTCAGAATCCCCAGCTGGCTCAGGCCAGCTGCACAGTGCAGACGGGCCTCACACCAACAAAATGCCCTTTGCCCGAGCCTGGCTATCTCTGCACAGCAGAGCCCATCCCCTGGTTCCAGGGAATCTATCTATCCATGGCCATTTATACACATTTCCCGTGTGCCCGTTCCATCTCTCAGCTCAAACAGCTTGACTCCCAGACATACTCCTGACAGATGCCATCGCACACGTCTAAGCAAGCTGCTCCTTCCAGCCTTGTCTCTTGAGATGGGCACTGCTGCCCCTAATCCTGCTCATGCCCTCGTTCCTCCTCTGTCCCTGTTTGCCATCTTTTCTGTGTTTTACATAATGCTTCCCTGCCTTTATGAGAAACAAAAACTAACAAAAAAAACACCCTAAGGTAACTGGAAAGGAAGCAGCACAGCTGAACTTCCGTCCTCTTCTGAACGTTTAAAACAGTATTTACACTAAAAGAAGCAATAACTTTTGAGTTATCTGATACAAAAAGCTCCCGTGAAGAGAGCCAGAGCACTCTGGACTGGCCACACAGCAGTAACAGTGGCAGTTCCAGGTGTCAAATGTTCTCTCTCCTGATGTTTTTTCAGCCTGTTCTGAGTACATGCTAGCACCAATGGAAGGCAATCACAGAAAATAACACAAGCCCAACTAATACTTGGGCATTTATGGACAAGCATTACTGTACAAAGCGCAAGTCAGGGCACCCTCACACACCCCAAAGCAACTCTGCTCTCCTTCCAGCCTCTCCAAGAGCTACAGGGAAGACAGCTGATGCAAGGAGGTGTGAGGAAATGGCCAAGTCAGAGTGACAATGCAATCACACGATCATCAGTAAAATGATAATCTACCCCCAACTGCTGCTCAGAAACCCCTCCTATGAACAGCTGGCCACTGACCTTACACCACTTCATAAGTGATTTTTTTTAAACATTTATTTCAGGTATTTCCATCCCTTTAAGCCACTCCTGCTAGCAGTCAAGTAGGTAATTTGCTCTTTCCACCTGCTATGTAAATTGACTAATCACAGGCAAACAGAAGGCTGGTTCCCACAGTGGGAAGAAAATCTGCATCAACCACTCCTTGTAACACTTGGGTTTCACAAAGGTTCCACCAGTGCTAAACCTCCAGTCTATGCTCCAGTTCCAAACTTAGTTTTCCTCTGGCCAAAAGGGAACAAGCTTTCATAAGGCTTTTAACCTCCGTGAAAATCTTTGCACAAGGAACACAAAGATGTTTTCTTTATTTCAGCCTAACACAACACACATTCTACCACGCACACTGAGCTACACAGATGGTTCCCGAAGGGAATGGACCATCTTTCAAGGGCCAGTTGCAAAGTGACACCATCACTTTGTCACTCCAGACTCTCACTTAAGGCAGAGTTGGAAGTTCTTCATAAAGCAGCATTCTGCAGATGGCAACGTTTACACATGATGTATATCACCTTTAGGGAACCTCCGAGGTTGTTCAGTGTTAAGGATGTCCCTGGCACTGTCATCCATCACAAGATCAAAGTGAGAAAGTTAACCACTTTGGTGCCAACTCAGTCAAGCTCTCTGTAGTTTGCCAAGAGGCATGGAAAACTCTGCCACTCAGTGAGCCCAGAGATCACTGGGACAACCTGTGAATGCTGAAGCATTGTGCTCCCCACCTCAAACAGAATGACATCATATTACACACTACTCATCTACTCACAGAGCCCTCCCCTCTGCCCCCCGACAAGCAGAAGGCACATCCCTTCTCTGATGGCCCCTGTGCTGATTTCCCACCTGAGAAGCTGAGGAGGTGCTGTTTTCTCATCCCAGGAACTTTGTGCAACTCCTGGACATCCACATCATTGTCAGTGGAGGCTTGGGGGGTCACCTGCTTCTCAACCCAGGAGCACCACTGTGAGACAAGTAAGCTGCAGCTGGTAGCTGCCCAGCAGGCTCTGGATCAGTACAGGTGCCTGGCGCACTATGGTCACCTGCAGAGCCATGAAGCTTTGCCAGCAGGTTCCTCCTTGGTCACCTGTTAGGTGCTGCAAGGTTCGCTAGAGACAGGAGCCAGCGACAGGATCTCACATCTTTGAAGAAGGGCGCAGACACTTCTCTTCCTCCCCAGGCACCGCATACCCAAGCTCACTGATATCCAACTCTTTTGAAGCATTGTGGTTGAAAACTTCCATTTTATTACCTAGATGAACACGCCTAACCTGTAAGGGACTGCAGAACGCCTCTACAGGCCAGTCACAGTTGGATGGCCCCAGCTCTGTGGAAATGCTTCCAGCTGTTAAACACCGTGCATGGATAACACGCAGCTCACTGAAAGCATGACTCTAGCAGCTTATGGCCACGTGAGGGTCAGCATTACAGCAAGGCTCAGCTGTGGAAAGCTGCTGCAGAGCAGCACACAGCCACAGTTCACTGAGCTTTTCCCAAGGAGAATGCTGGCAGTGCTCCCGGCACACCACAGGAGCAACAGGCAAGGCAGAAGGCTCACCTGAGTGATACCAACACGCGAGTGTAACGCAATCAGACACACACAGCACCTGTGGCAGACAGTGGGCCTCTCTCCACTTACACTCCTCAGTCAGGCACTACCTGGGCTCCTAGGTCCGACTAGTTCAGAAGCAACACTTTACAATTAAGGACTGAAACCCAGTCTGCATGAGCAGCAGCACAGCTGGTCCATGTAAGAACAGACAGGTCAAAAAGCTGGATAAGCTCACTTTTCTTACTCCCTCCTAAAGCTCCTTATCTCAAGGCAGCAACATTCACCCTCTCAGTCTGCCATGAGGTAGAAAGTGCTTCTTTAAGTTCTGCCATGGCCTCTTCCTCTCTCTCAGCTACTTGTTCTCCCTTCCCTCCTCCCATTCAGCCCACGTAGTTAAAAAAAAAAAAAAAAAAAAAACAAAACACAAAACCCACAATAATCTTTCCATCCCTCCTGCAAGCATGTGTTTATCTCTTTATTTTTAAATGTTACAGCTTCCCAACATCTGTCTCTGTGTGGTATAATCTTACTGATGAAATATTTCATGTTTTCCTTGAGCCCTCATCAATATGTCTCCATGTTATCAGCTTAGCAGATGGAGACACAGAAGGAATAACCTCAGCTTACCTGGCTGATTTCTTCTTAAGTACATAGTTACTACACTCCAGGAGAAGAATCACAATTATTTTGGCAATGCAACACAATATCTCTCTGTAGCAAACTAAATGCTCCCCTCTGATAGCAGGTATGTCCGAATGCAGAGAAGTCTTCCCCTTGGATTCTCCAAGTTCTTGTCACTGAACACTAGTATTTCCAACCTCATTTCATACAGACTGAATAATTCAGTCAGACACCAGGGCCACCAGAAAAGCCACCTGCCTAGCCAGGAAGTGCACCTCCTTTTCTCATACGAGACCTCACTGATGCTGGATCTCCACTGCCCTTAACCAGGTGACTATTCCTTAAGTACCTAATGAAACGCCACTGAGAAGCCTCCATGATCTCCAATCTGCTATGACAGCGTACAATGCACATATTTAAAAATCCACCACCAAATCAATACTTTTCCCACTTGCACTTCATGTTTTGGAGGTTCCTGTCTTCTCCATGTAAAGTAAACACACCAGTGATTATAGTGAGCAGAGAGATTTCCTTACAACCATTTCACCACTGTGGAACTCATTTTCCAAGAGCCTACCTTTCCTTTTGGCACAGCTGGATTTTGTGTTAGCCCTCCAATGTAACCAAAGACACTTGACCATGACATTACCCACACTCCCATGTGTGACTGGTAAGAGAAGGCAGGTGTAGGTCTCCTGTCTTGACTGTTTGGCTGTTCCCACAACACAGAAACACTACTCTGCAGTCTCGCCAAAGAAGCCCTGGTCTGAGCAACACTGTGACCATCATTTACCACTCACTACGGCAGGTGCCAGCCCAAGGCACAGCCCAAAGCCAGAAAGATTCCAGGAAAAGAAAAGCCATTCACTGTATCAGCTCCACGGAGTTTGGCCAAGTCACCAAACCCACGCCAGCTCATTGCACCTCTTGGCCTTGGCCTCGCACTCAGCACAGCAGCAAACCTAAGCACTACGAAGTAGTGTGATGTTCTACAAAGAGGAGGTGCACTTCACAGGAGCAGCATTCCCACGTAGGCCAGCCCACCTGTCTGCACCTCCAGTGACATTTACTGTGTCCCCTCCCCTCCATGCCAGCACCGGGGTCCCAGCACCAGCCCCTGCCCCGAGGAGGGCACAGCCCTCGGTGCAGGGCCATGTGGGCAGTGCTGCCCAACTGCAGAGTCAGCAGGGCTTGAGCCCAGCATGCCACAGCTCAGCCCAACACATCAGGGAATGAGTGCTCAGCTGAAGGGTATTTGCTCTATGCTAGGCTGGGGGGAGGGGTTTTATTTATTTGGTTTATAATCCTATCTGAATAAAGGTAAACACATAGGGATTAAAAATGAAATCAATCTGAATCAGAATAGAATGGGGGTGGGAGAAAAAACATCTCAAGAGGGTCAGGAGATAATGAAGATTATACCTCAATATTGGGATTATGATGTTAGTTCTTTATTTCAATAAAACTGGATAGAGATCTTTTATATCAGGGACAGAGCTTAGCTGTAAGGACAAAGTAATCTTCTGGGAATTATGCACACAAGCTCGACATCATTTTTATTGGATGGCTGATGAACTGGAAAACTCCAGGATAGCCTGGTTTTAATTTGTAATCTTAATTTTCATATAAATCAGTACAGTTGGAGGAAGGGGGGCAGATGTAGAGGGACTCTGATGCTGTGCTAATAATGCAGCATTAAGACAGCACATGCATTAAGGCTACTACTGTTACTCATCTAATATCTGATCCTGTCTTTCTGTCAATCCATCTGTCTTCCGTCTTCACATCCATCTATCATTTATCTATCATTTCCCCACCAAAAAATCTCAACAATGACCCAAAAGCAGAAGAGACTCAGTGTAACCTTTCACCCACCAAGAAGCATCCACCATACACCCACAAACACCTATCTGCTCACCGGCCAGAAGGTTCAGAAAAGCTCCGTGTTTTGGGATCAACTCCATCCTGACCTGTTCCAAAATAAACCCCCACCAAGCAATAAGGGACAACATTCTATTTGTGATTTTAAGGCTCAAATCAGCTAAACACACTGCTGAAGCCTGTGGGCAGTGAAGCCCTGACTACCAGCTGGGCTGAGGGGACACAGGTTGGGCAGCAAAGGTGCAGAGACTCGCACGCCTCAAACCTTTCAGGTTGTACATCTTCCACTTCTACAGTGAGATGTACGGTTTTCTAAGGCATAGGAGAAGTGTGTCCTCAGTCCCAGGAATATTCTCTATGGCATTTTGCTGCTTCCAAACCCCACTGCACCCAGCAACAGACAACGGTAGGCTCAGCTTAAGTTAAAGGCCCACATCTCAAGTACAGGATGGGGTTATTCCTGCCTGAACCCCTGGATGGTCTCTATCAAAGCACACCTCCAAGAGCGCCCAACTGGCCCCAAAGGACATGGGTCCTGTTTAAGGTCACACAGCAGGGTGGATGTCAGACTGCTGGGGCTGGCCTATTAACATCCAAGTCAAACTCCTGTATTCCTCTCTATCTTCCTGGTAAGTAACAAACCCACAGCACTGATGGAACAGCTGCTTTCCTAAAGGCAGTAGTAACCAAAGCAGCTCCCAGAATTCCGTAGCACCTGAGCATCAAAACAAGATTTTCAGGGGGAAATTGAAATGCCAGAAAGATTTATATTTCCTTACACAGGTAACCCACAATCCCAGCCTTTAAAATATGACCTATTGTATTCGTGCTGAGGCAGAGAAGAAAGAACTACCAAACTTCTCCTTCCACTCCCCAAATATACAGCAACTGTAAAACACAGAGAATGGGAAAAGCCAGCTTTTATGATCTGCCTGATGGCAAAATGGTGAGTGAATGACAGAACGAGAGTCTGATCAACTTGTACATAACCCTAAAGAGTAAATTTCTTTATTTTACCTCTGTCAGGAATGCCTTGAATCAACTCCCACTTCTGCTTTTATTTCCAAGATGACACGGTGACATGCTGGCAGAAATACTGTGCAAGCGAGCAGGACAAGGGGCTCATTTCCCTTTCCCCGTTCCTCCTCTGTCTCCTTTGCCAGATGCATGTCTGCAAGTTCTTTCCCCGCCTCAATCCTCCACTTAGAGCCAACAAGTCACTAAACGGAGCAAGCAGCAGCCACAGCCGTGCAATCAATCACCAGTGAACCTGGGAAGAGCGTGGAAAATCATGCCTGATATAATGCCATTGCATCAAAGCAGGAGATGAAGAGGTATGTGATGACATCTTATTCTGGGCTTCCAAAACACCTCCAAGTGACTCACCAGACCTTCCAGGAATATGAGGTAGTTGTACACAGACAGACATTCTGGCAAGTTAGTCAGAGGGAGGAAGGGAGGGGCAGGGGAGAGATTAGGATCAAATGGTCAATTAATATAATGGCTGGAGATTAACAAGGAGGTGCCCCAAGACACTAAAACCAGAGTTATTTACAGTCGTTAGTCATGATTTAGAGAAGAGGCTGAGAAATGAGGTGATAACCTATGCAGATAATACCAAACTCATTTGGATTAGTCCAATCTAGAGAAGATTGTGAGGAACACGGAGGACGCCAAAGACAGAACAATTACAGCAGTGAGCAAGGAAAGCAATGAACGTTGGAACCAGCAAAGGGAACGCTCCTGTGCCAAATTCCAGAGACTACTGCACATTTGAAAAGCCAGGCAGGTTTTTAGGACAGCTGGACAAGGAACTTGTCTCTCCTAACAGTAGACACAGAAGAACAGAAAAGCATTACTGCTTTTAGGGTCTGAAACCTGGCTCCAGACACAAATGAGACCACAGGTTCCTTCTAAAGTGTTCGGATTTTTTTCCTTTAATAACACAATCATTTCAGAAAACAAGAGAAGGTGTTTCTCAGCAAGGCTCAAAGGCAGCCACACTAAAATTCAAAATCATCTTTAGTAGTTCTGCTGTTTATCCTTCAAACTCATTGTACCCAACTTTACTATTTTTAGAAATAAAACTAGGACAATTACATATTTTTCCATATCAGAGAGCTGCCATAAGCATCAACAGCTATCTATCAAACATACTAACACTTGGTTTCACTACTCAGCCTCTGTCACTTGGCCCATTCTGGAATGAAATTTTTTTTATTTTTAATGTTTCTCTGGAATATTCAGGCTGCGTATCATCAGCAAGACGACAGCGGATTGCCACATCATTCAGTGTAATGTTCTCATGTTTCTGCTGCATTACTTCCTGACAGCGCAAGTATACACAACGTATGAGACTTCCAAGACATTAATTTTATCACCTTGCTATATCCAGGTATCCATGGATCACCAGTGATATTGAAGGAGTAAGTCAGAAAAGCAAATCTAAACTAAAAAGCAAACAGAGGAAATTCAGGGGAGAAACGGAACTCCTTTCAAAACGACCACTTGTTTCTCATTCGGAGGACAGAAGTGAAAGCTCCTTAGTGATGGGAAAAGATTCTATCAGGTTTATGCAGTATTTTACAGCTTTCCCGTGTTCCTGTTGTTTCTAAACATTTTAACTTGTTACCAAGTTAAGATAAGATCTCCCGGCTCCTCTGCCTGCACTTCTTAAGCCCATCACACCACTTGTCAGCTGTGACCAGGCCCTGAGCTCCATCCTCAGTGACATCCCAGAGCCCCAGGCACCCAAGCACATCCTTCATGGAGGCAGCAAAGCGAGCACTGGCATTGAGCTGGGAGCATGCCCGGGAGGACTGACGCTACGTGGGGTGCTGGGAGCACAACACCTCAGATTCAGGTCACCTCAACTCCTGCAAACCAGCTGGGAAGTTGGTCTTGGCCTCAGGTAACTTCAGAAAAAGTTCAGGGAAAAACCAGAGACCTTCCATTTGCACAATGCTCATACAGGCTTCAGATGAATGGACATCCTACCACATCTCATCCCTGATGGAGGATGGAATAGTTCATGACGTCAGAAAATACACTCAACACACTAACTTGCCAGAAATGCTAAAAACCCAAACCAGCACTCACTCACCACAAGCTATTTCTTGTTCTTCTCTGTGCACTACCCAACTGCATGGTTTGTGGCAATCTGAAACTAAAAAACTCTCATTTGAGCTCAAAATGCTGCTTTTTGCGAGCCTTGCAAAGACTCACTGCCCAAAATGTCCTTGCAAACAAGGTGTCATTGTGAATAGAGAACAGAAACAGCATTTCTCCTGCTGTATCAGTGATCCAGGCTGAATGATTCGGTATCCACTGTTTCCAGCCTAGCCCAGGTTCAGCCTTCCCTTCTTCTAACCCCAAGAGCCTTTGCCAAAGGCTTAGTCCACACATAGTCTCAGTTACAGCAGCAGTCAGGGTTACTGTGCATTGTCTGTTCCTGGTATTAGTTCCTGCTAAGTTTCCATACATGGCAAGGAGAAGCAACTACAAGCTCCTCTGGGTTCCAGCTGTTATCTTCCCTTCTTATGCCATCTTTTCTTGCAATTTCAGGCTTGTTCCTTCCAAATGCGCTTAGTTAAAAGCTTTTCTTTTGGCTCTTAAGGCAAAGACTTCAGTACTAAGTAGCTTTCCCACTGTTTCCATCTAATCTTCCTATTTATCAACCTGGAGGTTCCTCAGCTTTGCTAATCTTTCCTGAGAGCACATAATCCTGAGAGTGATTTCCTATGGAACAGAGAGTTAACCAAACTGCCTGATAATTACCATTTGGAACATCTACTCTGATTTTGCACACTGTGCTCCAGCTCAGCCAAGACTGTAGTATTTGACAGCATACAACTGCAGCCCCTCAACAGCACACAACCCTCAACTCCCACTTGCTTCTCAAGTATTTAATGGGACCACATCTTAGCATGGAGAAAAGCAATTCCTTGTTATCCTCTTGACTTCTGCATCCTTAATGGGACATTATCTGTGGTTGGCAGCACTATCGAGACATCAGCTTTAAGGGGGGAAAAAACAAATGTAAGGGTATTTTTAATGTGAAACCTATCCACCACAGCCCTTTCTCAAAAAGCTGCCCACCAAGTAAAGCAACTTTCCTTACTGCTGTGCCAGGCAGTGGCTTGATCTTGCAGGCAGGACTGCCCTGCTCTTTTTACAAACCTACAAAAACCTTCTCCCCCAAAAAATGCTGTGTTTTGTCCTTCAAAAAGGGCAAGCAAGAACCAAATCCAGCCCTCATGCAGCCCATGATATCCACCACACTACCACATCACTGAAACTCCCACATTAGTCTTAACCAAAGTAGACCTGTGCTATTTAATTTCCCTCTACTCAAGGGGAGAATGGCAGCATAATCAACAAAGACTTTCAGATGAATTGAAATAGAACAAATTATCTGGATTTATTCCTTATTTCACTATAAAATACGAACAGCAGCCCCAGCACTTCCATACTAGGCTGAAGACAATGCCTGTACAATATAGACATTTAGCCTTTTCAATATACATGTACATTATATATATATATGGAAGTGTTCCTTCTATCTATGTGATTCCAAAGCACCTCTTCAGTCACCTGGCTGTGAGAGGCAGGTAACCTTCAGCGGCAGGTCACCCTGTCCCAACACAGCAATTCTCCTCTACAGACTGTGGAGAAGAACTGCTACCTGTAGAAAAACTTTCCCTGCCACCAAGGTGGCACAAACATGTTTTTTTGCTATGACTTTCTGAACGTGAATCAGTTTTGGCCTTAACAAAGGACTTTCGATTGGATACTGAAGTCCTTAACTCAGAGGAGGCCAATGCCACCCTCGGCAGAGCTACAAACACCACATCAGCAGACACACATGTAGCTTTGCCATCTACCCATATCAGAAGACACAGTAAGCCAAGGCCTGGTTGTTACTAACCATTCAGGCAGTTCACAAGGCACCTCACAGGTGTTTAAATTAGTAAAAAGAATTCTACCTTCCCTAATTCTGAATCTGTTAGCATACTGCCTGGAAAACCACTTCATTTTCGCTTTCTTCTAAGCAAGAAGGGAGACACAAATAAGCAAAAATTTCAATGCCCACCCCCCACCCTCGTCAATCTCTGTACAATATCTTTTTAATCAAGAAGCACAGGTTAATCCCAGCTTTCAAAATACAATAATCACAGAACATTTTATAGGCTACAGTCATTCCAGAACTGGACATGAAAATACCTAATCCTGTAAAACTACACAAATTTCTGATCAAAGTATAGCAGGTAAATCAAACCTGAAATGAAAGGATTAGAAAAGGTTACTGTAATTCTTTTCTGTTAAATAACACAGAAGCAGATTTCACTGAATCTTGCTCTGTAATTCCCATCTGGAAAAGCAGCACTGGAGGAACGAACAGGTTTGAAGAATGCCTTTTTACGACATCTGTAAAGTAAAGCTCCGCAATTGGAGCCCATCCTAATCCTTCATCCAGCAGCTGTGCTTGGCATACAACTGTGGTAGCGGTGATCAAAGCCCAGCCCTTGGGACAGCCACACCAATCCATGCAACTTGTGCTCTTTCAGCACTGCCCGCCAACCTCCCAACTTCTCCAACCCAGAGGCACAGTTCAAGTTTTGTTTGCCCTACATGGCTTCTCCATTAGCACCCCCCATTGCACAGGGCCACCATGGCCTGTGGCACTGGCACTCCACAGGCAAACCAAAGGACACTCCAGACTGCTGTTCCAAGATCCTCACCCTAAGGACCAGTTCCACCTTGTCCACTCTCCTCTTTTTATTAACACACACTTAAAAACGTAGACATTGTGCTAGCTCCTACTGGAACCTGAAGAACTCTAGGGAACATGGCATGAATAGGAAGTAGGCACCCACCTAGCTCTGAGACACCAAAGAACAACACAACATGTAGGCCTGCCTCTTCCTTACAGATGATGCAAAACTCCCTGAAGCCAGGAGATCACTTTTTCCTTGCTTCTCCGGGATCTGAAGCAAGCCCTGTGTGGGCAGCCCAGAACCGCAAAGCATCACAAGGGAACTTCACTGTACTCTGCATGTTGATAAGAGCACGCACAAGTTACTTGCTCTGATTTTCCTCAAACCCAAGAGGGTAGGACAACCACCACTTATGTCTTAAGTGGAACTTAAGACTGTTAACCTACTCAGTAGTCATTTCTAAGCATAGTCCTTCCAATACTTCAGAGTCCTCAGGAAACACCCACCACAGCAGCAGCTTCAGGAACGCAGCAGGTCTATCAGTGAGGCCTAGAAGCATCAGGATAATGGCCTGTTCCAACAACATCCATATCTACACCCCTGCAGTCATCTCACCCCACAAAGGAAGAGGAGAAAAACACAGCAACCGCTTCTCCATGTTGGCAGTATCACAGATTTCAGCACCAATCTCCCCCTCATAAAGCCACCAAATGCCCTGACCTTGCATAAGATACCTGTTTTGTCTTTGTGCAACATATTAATTATTGTTCTGGCACCTCAGCCTTCTCATGAAACCAGTAAAGCATGAAATGCCTCTGCACAGTATAGTATTTCATATTTTCTGTCTCATGTGTTAATTACTTCCCTGCTTTTCTTCATTTGGGGCAGGGGAATTAACCCACACAGCCTGTGAGAATGAACTAATACGGCAAGAGAAGGAGCAACCGCCTATTGTAGTCCTCTTCTGCCCATTTCAGAGACTTTCACCTATCTAATTCTCCTTCTCAAATTCTAAACTACAATTTAGGAACTAATCAGATCCATTCCATTCCTGCAATGTATTAACCAGAGATGCTACAACCAGAAAAATCACCATTTCTTTATTTGTTTTAAAACCCTGTGAAAGCCATAAAATTATGCACACCTGCACAATGAAAGCAGTGACAGAAAACAAGTTAACACTGATTCCGCAAATAACCAAGAGGAACGGTCAGGAAGTAAAAGGTACCTGTGCAGCCAACAGATGGCACAGTGCTATTTGATGTACCCTTTTTATTTTCAAATAACAGAGACAAAGAAGTAGTGAACTAAAAGTAGAAAAAACATTCATCACAGACCAGACATTGCCAAGCCATCCAGCTCCGACAGCCACTTGTCCTTGCAAGTACTTACGCAGCACTGCTAACAATCCTTCCCACTTAAAGATGATCCTTACTCTCAAAAGGCTAAACCAGATCAGTCCACAAACAATCTGGGGACTTTTAGGCATATTTTTTCCTGAGTCATTGGAAAAAAGTGAATGAAAATCACACAACTAAAAAAACGCTCAAAGCTACGGATTTTAAATTATCCCTACTTTTTGTTTTGCCCAATACTATTCATTTAGCCCCAACTGAGGACATCAGGGCTGACATTTTGTGATCCAGAAGCCACAGTGAATTTTCTGTAACTTAGAATTAGGAATACAGACAACTTGGAAGACTCCAGCCCAAGTTTTCTTCAGCAACACACCTCAGAGAGCACCGAGAGCCAAAAAAGCCTCCCTGCACAAGACACTTGAGTGTCACTAGTTTTGGCAGGGTATTGTGAACATATCTGGGCAGCCTTACCAGAGCTGCTGGACCCCGAGCTCTTGGGCTTCTCTTGGTCTTCTCTCTACTCAAGTGTCTCCAAATCAAGGATCTCATCCCAGCTGCTGGCAAGCTCAGAGATGGGCACGTGTGCCTGCCTGAGGCCTCAGGCACAGCTCAGCTCCATCTAGGCATGGTGGGATGGTACCTCAGCACAGCATGTCATCGTGACTTCATCTGGAACTCCACCTCCAGAAGCCAGCCCAGCCCAAGGCTCCTGAGCACCAAGTCACCTGAAGGCTGACAGGGAGCTATGGAGCACCCGGCTTCACTCTGCAGAACCAAACCAGAAATTTCCTTCTGCTCATCCTGAGAGGGGAAATGAACCCCAAGCAAGCTCAGGCACAGGCTCACTCCACTGCACTTCACCTCTTGTTCTTCACAGCTCAGTACGAATCACCGGGCCATAATGCAGTGCCGATTGCCAGCCCCATCTGATGATGTAGTTATTTCCAATTGGCACTTGGGAGTAGTGAAGATGGGAGGCATTACTCATCGCCAAGAGTACAGATGTTTCTAATTGCTTTCCATTACCAAGAATAACAGCTGTTTACATCTATCAGCAAATAATTCACAAGAGCTCCAGACTATTAAGATAACACACCCCACCTGGTCACCATCACAAGTTGTCAAGGCCAAGGTAGTGGCTGCCAGAATCCCCTTCTGCATCTCTGTTCATCAAATGACAGCATGTGTCACCTTCAGATATCCTTATGCTACCCCACAAGCCCTGGCTTCTTGGTGGCCTGACAGATCACATGGACATATGGATTCTTCATGGCTTCGCAGTAAATGTTTTATGGTTATTCCACAGCCAAGGGCAAATGACAGAAGCGAGGGACTTGCAAATAACCCAGTGAAAGAAATACCCATACTTGTAATAAATTCATTAGCAAAAAAGTGTGCCTGCTTTGCTCACATCTGCGTGCAGAACAGTCTTTAAAAATACCCAAAGTAGCTGATGCAATGGTTCATTTTGCAGCTATCCTGGGCCCTGTGCAGGGCCTAAGTAAGGGGTCTGCAGATAAAGGTCAGCACAGCTCACTTCTGCTGCCCAAAAGTGGCACTTAAACCTCCAAGGCTCAACTTGTGAATTTTAGAAGTCAAGGCCTTCTTTAATTGGCGCCGGGTGCGTTGGTCATCATTTCACAGCTTACACGTCAGCATTACATGATTATTCATTTCCCGTTCCACACATTTCTGTCACATATTCACCCAACACAACACCAATTAGCATAGGTACATATCCTTGTAAGGTCTATGAGGGGTTTCATTGGGAGTCTTCAGGGGTCTTCTCTGCCTGGAGCTCCCAAAGTTCTAAGTGACTGTCTTATGAACTTCAAGACAGTTCAGCTGGCTATACAGTAACTGGGTGTTGCTTGGCTGGCTGCCTCAGTTCCTCTCCTCTTTGTGTCTTAACTTTGATTTACTTTAAATCACTTGGCTCAGCTGTATGTAGTTTCTAGAGTACATTCTGTTGCAAATACTACCAGTCCTTGTTACATCTCTAAACCTCAATATCACTTCCCTGGCTCAAGTCATCTTTCCCAAAGGCAGCGAAAGGCCACAGACTCATTTTCCTCAGCCAGCCATCGGGTCTGGGAGCTCTGTAGCAGCAGGGACTGTCCTTTTCCAGCCCTTCACAGCTGGGGGCCGGGTCTATGGCAGGGGCTCCACACCACTTAGGTCATACACATAGATAAGCAGCCAATTAACATTAGCAATTAGGAAACAGGCTGCCTAACACCCTACAGGTGACTGGTATCTAATGAGTTCAGCAGTATTAACCATTTCCTGATCTTTAAAGCTGCATTTTCATTTGCCTGACAGAGCTCTAAGTCCACATGTCTGCAAACAAAAACATGCCCACACAAATTCAAGTTGATTACTACCCCAGAATCCAGGATAACTGGGCTGACTTTGTGAGAAACAAAGGAGACAGAGGAAGATAAGCAAGTTCTCCATCAAACGATGCATAAACCCTTCCTCTGGCCATTCTCTGGGAACCTTCTCATGTACAAATCCCTGTCATGTACATATCATCTGTCTCTGGAAACAGCAATGCTACATTAGGATCTTCTCCCAACAGTACTTTATCCATTACACTAAAGTGCTTACACTACAGATAGCTTTCTTATTATTTTACACCCTAATAACTAAATCCTTAAATTCCTGACGTACACCTGCCCCCACTTCACTCTGGCCCGTAGTAAGCAGCAAGTGTTGTTTAAATAGATTAGCATCAATGTGGCACAAATCCTGCTAAGGGTCAGCCTGCCATTCCTGAGGTCAATACACCACAAACAAAAGGATCTGGTCAGAGTACTTGGAAGCTGCTCCTATTTCAGATGTGGCATCTGTGCCCTCACTCCACTTCTTGTCCCATCCTTTGTGTCTTACTAAGTTCTAAAGGGCTCTTCCATGAAGTAACTGCAGTAGGACAGGTAGATCCTCTACAGTTCTTTCATCTACTTTTGACAACCGTATTCAGCCCCTCATGCCGAGGAATTCATCTTCTTTGGTTGGTCCATTGCTTTTTTTTTTTGCCTTGGGAACATCCAGAGACCCAGTTACCATCTTCTTTGCAAGTTCCCTTAAACACAGCCATCGTAGAAAAGGAATTATTCTGCTTCCTCCATAATGTTTTGGTCTCCCAGAGTTGCGTAGCCATTGTTGTTCTCATCACTTGTGCTATTTCAGGGCAGTGTCTCCTGCCCAGGGAAGGCTGCCAACAGGAGCAGAATGCCATTACGAGAGGAGGCTGCTGTGAGCTGCCACCATCACAGGGAATTTATCACTGCGAGCCACAAGCATAATGGACTCCTTCACCAAATGACTCTGGATGTGCAGGGCTTTGGCACTGACTCTGCCATCCACACGCAATTAATAAACTGCAAGCGCATGTAATAGGAGCAGGGGACAGGGACATCACATCAGTGCAGGCAGCCATCTCTCAGCAGCTCTGCACACACAGACACAGGAATTCACTCCAAGAGTCCAGACTGCCTGACAGGCGGGCAGGAAAAATATAAAAAGAAAAACTACAAAAAAAAAGAAACTCCTGAGCTTTGCTAAACCCAGCAGCCCGTGAGGGATGTTAATATTGAATGCTTTTGGCTGGGAGAGCGAGCTTGGCCAGAAAAATCCAGATACAGAAGTCACACTATTTGCAAACCCTTGCTGTCCCAACTTTCCATCTTTCCCTGCCCTATTTTGGATTATGGACCAACACATGAACTCCATTAGGCACATGGAGAGCTTTTCCAAGAGTAATTTCCTAAACAGGCAACTAATTAAGTAGTTGATTTTCCCAAGTGTTCAGCAGCTCAAAACTCCCACTGTACTCCAAGAACAAGCTTCTCCCTATGTGTGGCCTTGTGATCCTTCTAGGCCAGGATAGAAAGGGAAGCCTTGTACCTGTGAATGCAGGGACAGGTGGATAAACCAAATGGACCAGCAGAGCACAGGTGGAGAACCCACTGGATGGTGTTGTCATATAAGCCTGCAAGCTCTACACTTTCAGAGTCTGGCAGGAAGCCCTAGTCCTTCCAAAATGGTTACTGCCACCTCCTATGCTTAGCTTCTCTTTCAAACAAATCACATCTCACTCAGGTTGCCTCACTTATAAGCAATCCAGATACTTACATTTTCTTTAGGCCTACATGGAATTTTGCTCTCTTAAAAACCAACTGTCCAATTACCCGAGACCAGTGCAGAGCCGCAAGAACAACGAATATATCCCTAAAGACAAAAGGCCTCCTGCTGTCTTCCCTCTTCCATCCTAAGTACCTGCAGGTTCTCCCACAGCTGCCCTTCAGTCCCTGTCAAAGAATTTGATTCTTAAAAAGATTCAGCAATTGGTGCCTCTAAAGCGAGCTTCAGCCCCACCTTACCCCACCCTGGCTCCTGTGCAGCCTACTAGAGCCTTACCAACCTGTTGGCTTCCCACACATGCAACAAAGAAGACAAGATCTGGATTTAGGATTCCTGCCTTCTCCTTTTCTTCTGTTGCTAAGGCTCTAAGCAATTCCAGATCAGCCCTGGAATCAGAGCTGATACACAAGAAAACACAACTGTCCACACAGAATTTTTGGCAGCTAATCAATTATTAAGATACAGTTAGGCCCATGTAGGATGTAGAATACAATGCACTGTCACTTCTGTAATATCTCCACTCCCCTGCTTGGTAACTAGATTACCTTCCTCCCCTGCTATTATCCAGGCTGTGTGCTCCCTGTGCCCCACCCTCAGCCTCCTCTCTCCATTGTGACATTTTTCATCAAATATATTTCTGTTTAGCACTTTTGCTCCCCCAATTTTTCACTGCTTCCAGCATACCTCACCACTCTATCCTAACACAAACTACAATTCTCCATCCACAGACTTCTTGCTGAAGGAACTAGCAGAGTTCTCTCTGCCTGTCTCAGGCTCCACTTCTCAGTGGAGACTCCCAAGTTACAGGTCACGTACACCGGTGCTGTTCTCATTGACTTCTACAATCACAGGAGGGTAATACAATTTCCCACAGCACTTCAAAAATTTAAAAAATCAGCATGTTGCTCACTGTCCTGGTGGCAGCTTCTGAAAAGCTTCCAAAAACCCGAATATTTAATAACTTCAGAAGCAAATATTGACTTGTGGGGGTTTCCCCCCCTCTCCTTCATGCCCTGATTTGCAATCCAGACTCAGATTCCCACATCCCCAGGCTCCCAGTTTGGCATGCTGGAGGCTGCCACCTGGTGAGAGTGCTGGGAGTAGAAAGATTTAAGGGAAAACACTGACAATAAAGAGGAATGCAGCAGCAGTTTCTCTCCAAGACAAACGCTCCTGCGGGCTCCTTTTCCATCTGTGTAGAGCCCAGAGTGCCCAGGTAGCAGGGGCTGCAGCAGCCAGCCACAGCCCCCATCTATCTGCACACAACTCTAACTCATCCGTATGTTTCTTGACTCGAGCACGCAACACTGTAGCTGATTCAGAAGATGGATAGATAAACCTCCAATATGTTGAGCCCTGAAAGATGCCGGCACAATCGGACTCAATTAATCTTCCTGCAGTGCCTGAGCTCTAATGGGGTGCCCAGGCACATGCCATTCATCACCCCACACCCATCCATCACACTGCAGCACATACAGAGCCTGGCAGGGCTCCATGGCACCTGGGGACACAGCACCTCTGCAGCTGCACAAGGCACATTCTTCAGGGCATTATTTAACTTTGTCCTGGAATAGAGGAGCCAGAACTTCTTACCAGCACTACTTATGTCTTACCAAGACATGAGAAGAATAAAAATTGTTCTTTGACAAAACTGCCTTATTTTGACAGGAGATGCTCCTTTGCATTCCGTTTCTAAGGCTATTATTTTTAAGGAGGGGGGGCCCCCCAGAGATGCCACCAGGACAAGTGATTTTCACACTGTATCAATAGAAACGATCACACCTCCCTGACCAGTGTTCTCTAATCTGCTGGGAAAGCAGCTCCCGACACTCAGTTTGCTCTCGACACAACCAGGAAACTCCCTCATCAAGGTTTAAGCAGCCAACTTGGAAACAACTTCCACTTGCAAAGCCTTACATGGGATCTTAAAAGGTCTCATTCCCTGGTTCATTCCCAAGTAGAGACTCAAATGTATTCCCATCCCAGTGCCTACCATTCCTCATTCACAGCTACATGGAAACGCAGCCCAGCTAATGGGAGCACAATATGGGAGACGCCAGAGCAACCCTGTGATTTACAGGATGGCTAATGAGCACATCCAATGAAGGTTTGCTGCCTCCCATAAAACCAGACGGATGTAAGCACTGATTAGAAGCAATTAACTCCATGCAGCACTAAATAACTTCCCATCATTACTGTACTTTTTTTCCCCACCCCATGAGAGGTGCATGAGCAAATATATGACAAATGAAAAACACATACATGTAACAGAGGAACTTGGCACTCCAGAGCCACCTCTGCCACACTGACTAGGTGAAATAAGCCTTTTCTTTTACTCATGCTACGCCACAACCACCATGCAAACACCTCAGCAAAACCCAACTGCTTACAGCAACCTGAGACACATCATTGAGTCATTAGGGAAAAAGCCATAAGGCCCTAAGAACAGGGATGGAATATTTGAACATTTCCAGTGAAATGACATGAGGACACAGCCCAGGGCATTCAGGTCCTGTATGCTCAGAGATTACAGGAAGCCTCACTAAAGGTATTCCCTAGGGCCAGCAATCATTTGGGCCTGCTGTATTTAAATGAGATTCAGAAAGAGAAAAGCAGTTAATGAACTTAATGCTGCAGGTGAATGTTTAAGGACAGGAGGTCCTATCTATGAACTCTGCATTGGAGCCCAAAGCACACAGAACCACAAGCATGGGAAGTGCAGACTAAGCACCACTCCTGGGCTACATCACAAATCAGGCCGACATAAAGGAGCACCATCACTCCTGACCTATAAAGGCATTGCTAGAACAACAAGCAACTCAGAGATCTGGGTCCCAACACCAGCAAACAAATTAACTTCTCTGTTCGTTGTCTTTCCCCACAGTACTCTGGTCCAGTGCGAGAATTACAAAGCAGGATCAGAGCTACGTTCCAGTTGGAACGGAATTCACTCTGCAACAACAATCCAGAGCATATAGTTCAGGAGTCCATGTGAGAAATTCTGCCATAAGCATTAACCAAACAGCTTTTGGAAGCTGCTCTTCCCCCATTCCAAAGTGCTGGTATCACTGATTTGCACTGAAAGCACTGGTATGTGGGACTTGGGGTGCTCGTAACAGAGGAATTTTCAAAAAGCACTCTGCACTGACAACTATCTGTTTCTGTCCAATTGAACAACAGTAACAGAATCACCCTCACCTACATCAAAGTGTACTGAAAATTCTGTGTTTGTGCAATAACTGCACGATCATTTAGCTGTACTTTCACTAAGCTGATACAGAAGTGTTCTGTGCACATTCAAGGCTAGTTAGTCGCTGTTTCCAGTGGAGATGGAAGGACTCGGATGATCATTTCCCCTATTCCTCTCCATTGCTTTGCAGACTCCGCTGGTGATCAGTAACCCCTCAGCCAAAGACCCACTTTTCCAGTCTTAACTCACAGGTGCAGCAAGCTTCACAGAAGTACTTGTGAAAGTCAGGTGGCAGAGCAAAGCCCTCAGTGCTGCTGCTAGAGGGGTATATAGTGAACCCACAGCCCCTGCCCACTGCTGCTCAGTAAGCTGCCATCTGCTCCACGGAGGGCCCAGGTTCTGCTTGAACAGCATTATGTGAAATCAACCACCATGACTTTCCATGGAGTTTTGCTTGGCTGAAACAGAAACCTCTTCAAAAAGCAGCTGCCCACACAACAGACATCAGACCCTCAGATGACCTGGACCCCTCACCTGCACTACAGGCACAAGGAAATGCTGTCCTGAATCAGAGCACTGTTCCCAGCAGCATTAGCATTTCCAGCCCACCACACACCTGGAGCTCCCTGCCAGTAAGGGGTGTGCTGGTCAGACTGTCTAAAGAAGCAGCAGCTGGTGAAATAAAAACATTTTAGGATAAGGTATTACTCACTTAAGTTTTGACCACATCCAGGAATGCTGATCCCAGCACCACTCCAAGTCCCTGTTCAAATGCCTCACCATCCTCCTGGGGAATTAATCTTCCCCTTTCATCTAGCTGGGATTTTCTGTGTTCCATTCGTCCCTCTCACCGTTCTCCTCCAGGAGAGGAGCTCTGCCTTCTCTACACCTTCCCCTTCAGCAGCTGCACACAGCAGCAGCATCTCCCCCACTCAACATTTGTGAGGTAACCGACACCCCTAGGAGTACCCATGTGCTACCTCAAGAGTTCCTTCCCAGACTGAACTGTTCCAGGGGTCTCAGCCTCTATCCCCACCCTCTGCCTTTGCACACTCTCGTACTGTTGTGCCAGTACAGTGAACAGAGAAGCTCCTGGCAGAGGCCTGTGGCTGCCTCTGCTCCAGCTGCCTGGGCTTGTACAGGTCACAGAACTAGCAGGAGGGCTACCTGGAGAGCTCAGTCTTTTTGCAGTACTGCTCACTACACAGATTTCTGCAAAGTCCCAGGATTCCCTGGGACATGTCTCTCCTGCCCTCAGAAAATAAAGCCACAGAGAAATGGCTGGGGGGAGGGAGCAAAAAGCTGGCGTGTGGTGGTTTGAAATGAGCAAGATGTTAACTAATTTTACTTTTAATCTTCCCTTTTGCTGCAAAGTGAGCCATTCAGGCAACACATCTTCTGCATTTTCCTTGCCTCTTTCAGAGAAGCATATTGGGGCAGAACTTGCCAGCTGTCTGCCTCCTTCGCCTTCTGCTACCATTATCCTGAGGTACCACCCCACCTTCTGGCCCTCCAGCTTGTGGGGGGGTGGGGAAGGGAAGAGGAGGGAGGGCGGATGGGGAATGCAGTTACTCTTACAACACATCCATAGTGGGGGAAGCCAAAATGAACCACACAAATATTCTTACAGGACGTGGCATAGATGGAGAGCTCTGATTTCTCCAAGCACAGTTTACACCTGTCTTTTTCCACCCCCACGCACACCCCTGCTCACGGAAAGAGCCCGGCGCTGCGGTTTCACTGTGGCTTGCCTTGCGACTTCATTAACCCTTACCCATTAAACCCTCCATTCACACACAGAGCGCTACCCCTGCCCCCACCCCGCAGAATTTTGTGATGCCGGCACTCAGCCAAAGCAGTGAATCAGGTTGGAACGATGCAGTTTGATGAGATGCGGGCTCCAAGCACATCCAGCAGCCTGGCAATCCCAGCCCCTGATGCCTCGTGCTGCCTGCGAGTAGGTGTAGCTGTTTGCAAAATACGCAGCACACAGAGCTCATGTGTGGCAACAGCTCCACAGCCACAGATGGAGTTGAGGGATGTGGAGCATGAGCACATCAAGAAATCTAGCGTTTTTCCCATACTCATCTACAACATTTAGAAGCATGAAAAAAAGGAAACAAAAGAGCATTTCTATTTATCCGCATACTCAAATATTCCCCTCTGGTTTGTCTTTTTATTTCATCAGACCACTGCAAAGCTCAAACTGTTTTAACTCCTTTGGAGTTAAGGAAACTTCATTTTTTAGAACCCTACCAAATCAGACACTTTGCCCAATCAGGCTGTTAACCAACACAGAAACCCAGCATGCTTCGTGAGCAAGTTTGAAGTTTAGAGACCAGGCTTGCATGGCTTCCCCTAAATTCGTTTGTTCCTCAGCTTTCTCTTGCCACACACAGTATTTGTTCAGCACCGACACAGCAAATGGAGGTTTCTCCAGTCACGGTGCTTGCAGAGTCAAAGACACGCAGGCTTTGGTCCAAGGCTGCTGATCTTCATACATTCCCTTCTGCCTCCACTCCCCTTGCCTAACTCAAAATGCCTCATTCCACGCAAAGCTCCCTGGCTGCAGTGTGCTTTTCTCAGCTGGACACAGTCTATGGCCATGAACATCCCACCCAACCCAACTCACACCTTTAAGGATGTCGCATCACTAAGGTGCTCCACAGTTTCCAGAACTGAGTTGTAATTAGACCTGCCACAACCCATCTACTCGATAGAGCCTAGATCACGTTTCAAATTTACAGGGGAAAAAAAAACCACATTAACAAGATCAGGCTGTTGTAATGTAGAATTCTCATCAAAATTAACTAGATTGTCACACACCAGTGTAATTCCATTTCTTCTGGAAGAAACAGAGGTTTGGATTTCAAGTTGTGAAGACTTCCTTGATAAACACCCCGTCTCTCCAATATGCTGCCAAACATTTAGCAGATGCCAAGCAGCATTTCTGCTGACCAAAACAATCTTTCCAGACAGAATACCAACAGACTCCAATACTTTCTTAGTGAAAAAGAATGTTTCAAATGGACTGGAATTACAGCTGGAAGCTCAAGAGGCCTTCCAGCCCACCATTTTTCAAAGCAGAATTTTCTGCACTTTTAACTCCTTTGGCAAGCATTATTAAAGTTATTAATCACCGATATTAAAATATCACTCCTCCCTAAATATCACCAGGTAACAGCACTGCAGAACTGAACAGAAACATTTCGTTTTTCTTACATGCCTTTCCAGATACCGTCTCTGTTTGTTTTCATGGGTATGCCAGCAAAATCCATGAGGTGGCATCCACTTATACCAACAGTTAGCTTGAGTGATGAGTCAGTGTTGGTTCCCGGAACTGCAGAACACGCTCTCATACACACCTGTGTATTCCAGGTACGGAGAGGACACAAGTGGCCAGTCCTCCATGCACATTGTCCTTCACCTCAGCATTTCTAAGCAGCCCAAGCATGTGACCACAGACACACAGGACACTGCAGTTCAGCCCACATACAGATCTTTCAGTAACATGACAACTTCTGGCAACAGCAGAACCCAGCTCAGGCGTCTGACACACACAGACAGGTGACCTTCCCCCACACCTGGCCCCAGAGCTTCCGCTTCTCTCCCAAGTGTCTGCTCCAGCTGCACACACAAAACAGCTCCTGAGCTACCCCAGTTTCAGGACAACTGAGCAACTCACTCACCTACCAAGCAGGTAGTCATAACCTCTGCAGCCATCCCATACTCGCAGGAGTGGCATTAATATTAGTAACAATATCAACATAGGAAATAAAGGGTGCTAGGTCAGTGATAATTAGCAAAACAGAACAGTCATCCCTCTTGCTTGAGCCTTTTTTCTACCCTTTTGTGCAGCTTCTGCCCTTGGTGATTTTATTTTTCAAACATCTTTCTCCAGGCCTTTGAGAACAGAAACACTTTGAACGCTTCACTTCCGAGGCCCTTTATTCTTAACTGCTATTAAGCAAAGTGACCCAGGAGACACTTCATGCACACAGTGAGTTCTGCAAACAAGAACTGAAGGGTTAGAACTGGCCTGGCTGTGAGGAAAACACTCCAAGAGCTTCAGCACCACTGATGCTAAGGAAGAGTGACAACTATTAGCGTTCCTCTCTAGTTACTCTGATGACTTACTCTTAGAGCAGACAACATGAAACCTTTTTTACACTGTTAAAATTGGGCTCCCACCAATAAGAAAAATGAAGACTACTTCATTCCCACTGCAGTGAAAAATGTCTATTTTAAGTGCCTGCACAGAGTTTAGGAGTTTCACATTTGGGCTCAATGATTTCAAAACCTGCTTATAGTTCTCACAGAAAACCCCCTCAGTTTACACATCAACAGAACTTCCACGGTTCCGTTTCATCAGCGTGACATACTGTCCACACTCGAATTCAGTCCTGGCCTCCTTATTGTAACTGCAATTTCGTTTGTGAAGTAACATGTCCCTTCCAACTGCACCAGCACTCACCAGAGGTATTTGTACGAGTCAACAAATCCCACTGGTGTCAGACACCATTTCCACATGGAAACACGGGAGTGGAAGATAATCCCTCAAAATTTGTCTAAAATGACAGAAGGATTATCCCTTATGCTTATGAACAGATTTTCAGAAGTGAGTACCTATTCCAGGTGCTATAGTTTCTCCATTTTTCTCTCAGGATAAATATTTAAGAAGGTGGATTTCAAGGCATTCCACTTGAAATTAGTACTCCCTAGGATGAAATTGCAGCACTTGGCCTTGCTGGAAAATCTTGACTAACAAAGATACCCAATTCTGTGTGTATTAACAAAGCTCTAGAGAAAAATAAGTAATCATCCAGATTTGAAGCAGATTTAATCTACCTGGTTCGCATGCCAGAAACATCTAGTGCAAGCTGTATAATTAATTCTAATGCTTTATATTTCAAGGGAGTAAGTTTACCTTGGGAAAAGACCATTCTCAAACTCATCACAGAGGAAAGCACAGTGAAGCCCCTGTGCCACAACACAGCCCATGCCTTTGCCACTGTCCATAAAAACTCCATCTGCTTTACACCTGAGGCACTGCTGAACATTTAAAGTCATGGTGATCAAACAGCACAAACCAGACTTCTCTAAAAGCTGCCATCTCTTAATTTCTTATTTGTCTGCACCACAATGATGTGTTGCAGGCTCCCCTTAAATGCCTGTGCATGAGTTATTAAATAAATGACTGTGTGCAGTGGCAGTGGCCCATGACACACAGCCATTCTGCACTCCCGATGCAAATGCAGTGGGATGGATGAAGCTGTCACGCTGCATCCTCAGAAGGGTATTTGTTAGCCTCATTTTGGTGCTGTCACGGGCTGTAGATGTCACTCTGGCCTACCCTTACAGCAACAAGAGTTTCAAAGGCACTGCTGAAAAAACTCACTACATGGAAAGCAGCGCAGAAAATGCTCTGTGTCTCTGTATGGCTTTCAGAAGAAAACAAAGATGTTTTATTACTATGTAGAGAAAACACAGGTTCAAAAACACACAAACACATCCAACCAAGTGTTTCGTGCTGAATTTTGAGGCTGAATTTCCATGTGCTTTGGCAATTTCACAATGGAGTTCTGCACATCAGCTGCTCCAATGTATCTCCCATCCATACTGACAGTGGATGAAATTAGCATTCAAAGGATAGAGGGAATGAATAATTACCCTCTAACCGACACGACGAATTCAAGAGAAGTGCAGCCCTGGAGAGGCCAAGGTGGCTGAGCACCTCGGTGCCAGCACCCCCCCCAGAGGCCCCTGTTCTAGCACCACAGAGCACAGGGAGCCATTGACCATCCACCCTCAATCAGCTGCTGGGCTCTCCATCAGCACTGTTCATGCCAGCAGTGATTTCTGAGGGAGGTACTTGCATACTCCAAACGGCTGGGATGCAACCAAAGCCACTTAAGGACAGCCACTGGAACCTTGCAGCTTTTAGATGGGATAACAACACAGATAGGACTCGAGCGTCTCAGAGACACCAGGATTAGTCATTGTATTTCTCCTGACAATTCAATCCTCACAAAATACCTGCTTTTACACATCCCACTTCCCACAGTCTGACCCAGTCAGCAGCGCCCCAGTGATCCACATGCAGACACACACAACCACACCACCATGTACACACACACATCTACAGATTATAAAAGCCAAAATAACTTTGGCACAACACAAAGAGGTGGTTGTCAACAAAAACAGATGGTCAAAGAATTGGGCAAACACTCAGAGTTCCAGAAATGAAGCTTTTGCTTTCATTCTAAATGCCACACTTCCTTACCCAGCTCCAGACAAGAGGATACATGGAGCCAGTCACAAGCTTGCTTCCTGCCAGGCTTCTCTGTTTTCATGACAAAATTAAGAGTCCACAGATGGAATAACTCAAAGCTAATTTTTACACAGGTTGGTTTCCCCTCTCTCCCTCCTCCCCATGATTCCAAACAACGAGAATAACATATTGTAGGAAATTAAAGAAACAACTAAAAGGAGGGGGGAGTAAAGTTACAGTGTGAGGTCATTTTGTTGCTATGACTTCAATATGAAGGGAGTTGTATTTAATTCAAGAAATTATTTCTTTCACACTGTGCCTCAGGAAGCCTGTTTCAGCTAAAAGCCTGACAGTATCAGACTCCACTGTTCCAAGCACTTGTTTCTACTTACTCCCAGAGACTCAAGCCAACTATCTTATTATTGCTCTGGCCTGTGATCCTACTGCCACCAAGTTAGAACAGTTCAAGCCTTGTCCCAGTCCTCTTACTCTCATCATTTCCTCCCCTCACCCAACTCCAGGGGAAGCTGACATCCCACTTTCACTGAATCCACTAGAGCCCAGTGGAAAATAGACAAGGTAAATCCTGTTGCCTAAAGGATGCCTAGTTCATAGCACAGTATGTCTCAGGTACAGTCCCTGAAACTGTGATACACAGAGAGCTAAGTTCCAAGAAGGAAAACAAATACAGTATTAAGAAACAAGAACAGTTAGCAAAGAATGTGTTCATCCTTACAACTTAAGTACGTGAAGTCCAGAAAGATCCCAGCAGCATACTGAAATATTTTTCATTTCCTTCAAATGGGCACTCTCAAGCACTCATCCAAAATCAGGGGCATTCATATCCACAGGATGGACTAAGAGTGACCATCTCCAAGCGCTGTCATTTGTCAACCAGCGCTGCCCTGCCAGGTTTCACTTAACAACAGCAGAGCTTGGCTAGAGCACATTTAAAAACACTTGTGCAACATAGCTCTGTTGAGACATAGGAAAACAACACATTTTTAACCTGAACACTCAAAACTTTGAGCAGAAAGGGAAAGTCATCAGCAAATTTTAGGTAGTAGTTTTTCAAGGGGGAATTTGGTATAAATCCAGCATCATCTATGGAAGCTCTGCCCAAATGTCTATTTTCAGACTGTACAGAAATACTACAGCTCAGTACTAATGCTGGAACAAGCCCACAGAAAGGGCCAGTAGCTAGCATGAATTTTGGTACAAGTCAGGAGTTATTTACAACTGACTGACACCAGCATCCAGAGGAGCTGAAGAACATCAGTCTATCAGAGACTTGGCCACCTTCCCTTTAGGGCTTTTGTCAACACAGGGTCCATTGTGTTGATGCAGCAATATATTTCCTGCACCTTTTCCAAGGAACTACTACCCTGCTCCAGGTTGAAATCACCACCCTGTTACACACGGCTCTGTGCTGTTCACAAGACTGAGCAGAAGCACTAAGACAGCAACAACTTCCCCCTAGGCGAAGGGGGACTGACTGTGAAGATGCTTCTGGCTTTTAACACAGGATTCACCCTCATTTTTTCTCTGCTATGTTAAAGAGAGTTTTCACAAACCCCCTCCCCAGTGCACAGCTATCAGACAGCCAGTTTCCCCAAACACATCCATTATCTGGATTTTCCCTGCATAAAGCCCCCATTACGGACTGAGCTGAGTGCTCATTAGCCACAGCCAACACTACAAATGGCCGAGGTCAGCTGACTGAGAGACTGACCTTTCTGAATATCATGCCTCCAAAATAAACTGCACCATCCACACTGTTTGATGTCCTGGTTAATTGGAACCTCTTTTCCCTGCATTTTGTCAAACGCAGTAAATGTCACAGCAAATTTTAAGTGACAAGAACTTGGAAGACACATTTAATTTCCCAGTGGCATGCAACAAACTAATCCACTGTTTGCAGTACGCTTGTTAGAGCTGATCTCAAAGGTCCAATGCGTAACTAGAGTTTGAGGAATGTTCATTTACAGTTGAGCTCCTGCCCTTTGACCTCAGCAGGAGTTTCATTTACAATGATGTAAACTCGGCTGTGCAGGGCTCCAAAGGCAATCATGAGGAGCTGGAAACTCCTGACCAATACATGGACTCTGCTCAGTATGACTGCTTTACCTCACCACAGAGCAGGTGGGAAATCTAAGGATGGGCCAGGTCAGAACCTTCAGATTAAGGTGTATCTCCTTGTGAGATGTACGGAAGGCGACACCCGCTCTGCCTTGGGCATATTCACATCCAGCTCAGAGTTTTGGCCCTCACCTTTTCTTCCTAGTCTCAGTAACTTCCAGATATAGAAGGGTTGAGCACTCTTCTAAAGAAAAATAACTCCAGGTGTTGACATGGATCAGGATTTTAACTCCTATGCTTAATGTTACATTTTGGTCCTCTAGGAAATACTGGAATTTCTTAAGTATTTTTCTTTAACTAAACAAGTCTTCTACTAAGCATTCTCTTTTCCATCTTGGACTCAGCATTCATCTCCTTCCATACTCACTATACTTATCACAGTTCAGTAAACTGAAATAGCAATTAGAAAATGTCCAAAGGAAAACTTAGCCTAGATGATGATATTCAGGCAATTTTTATAAAAGTTATTTTCCATGCTTTGTTACTTCTGAACAACCATGGTCAGTTCCCTCTTGAAGCTTTCCATTATTGACTACACACCGTCACTTTCAGTATATATAGTTATTTACATAAGCATACACTCAAATGCCAAAAACAAGTTTTAGCATTAGCTGGTTGCTCTTAACAATACGTTAAATCCCCAGATATCTTTCTAACACTGAGATCTCCAGCTGAAAAAAGAAATCCCAAATGTCCTTAGGAACACTGTCCCGGGTTACACAAAGGTTCTGGTATCCACCTTTTCTTTACTCTTTTCCCCACATATGCCCACTAATTTAAACTGTGGTGGGAACTTAAGGGTGGTACTGTTATCCTAAGAATGTATCCACAAGTGTGAAAGATTGCAATGTTGATGACTCAGACAATCCAGGTGTTGAGGGCATGCACACCTGCTACCTCAGGCTGGACATTGTTTCTTTGTCCTTACACAAATGACTCATCTGTGATAACTCCCCTCAGGGAAGTACCAGGCCAATTCCGGAAGATGTTGGTTTCTGCTGATGGCCATAATGCATCCACCTGTGCTGCAGTAACAGGTATCCATACCATCACAAGTGTCAGACTCCTGAAGTGTCCTGTGACCCAGTATTAGATCCACCAGTGAACAACTCCCTGCCCCAGGGAAGGTACCCCCTAGCCTGAGCCCCATACAAGACAACACTCGGACTTGACTCAACACTGGGGCCTTCTTCCCTCAATACACGAGAACTTCCATCACTCAGGGCGTCTGCCACCACCTCGACAGATCTGGACCGTGACCACCCCTTTGACAGGACTGCAGCCACTGTTTTGACCGATGAGCACTGAAGATGCAGCGTCCGGATCTCATCACTAGATCCAGTAGGTGCCTTGTGGGTCCTTCTGGTCGCCTGAGGGGTTCGCAGCCCTGCTCCGACTGCCTGTGCCAGCGCTGCAGCCTCACTCCAGCCCTGACTCTCCGGCCATTCCAGGTGGGGGGAGGCCAGCCACCATTCCATTTTGGTCCAGTGGGCTTCGGAGATTTCTCCTCACTGGCTGGCTTAGCCCAGTTTCATCAGTATCAGTGTTGGCACTCTTATTGGTAAATAGTTATTTTTTTTCCACTTACATCCAGGCGTATTTGGGCTCTCTCTCTGTATTGCAGAAAACCAGGGGCAATGAATGCGAGGAAGGAGACTTCCATCCGAGATCTTTGCCCCTCCAAATTGTCTCAAACTGAGACAGAACACTAAACACTTTAAGAAGGCTTTATCATGAGCACCTTTTCAGTCTTAGGTGACAGAAAGTATGAGCCCACAGCCATGATGAATGTCTTCTTCTTACGGGGTTTAATGCTTGCTATTTCAGAGACTATTTTCCTTCCTGCTGGCTGTATGATACAAAACCATCACATACTCTTTTGCTGGTTTGACAGCACCACAGGGGTGGGGTGCACACAAGTTTTCACAGGCACAGGACAGAACAAGTCCTACCCCAGGTACAAAAGTCTCAAAAACACATGAGACAAACAATGAGAACTAATAATGGCATCTCTGTCTAGACCAAGCCAGGACTGCCCATGGCTCTGCCACCTTCCCACAGCCATGATTAGTGCAGCCTGCTCCTCAGATGTTGCCAGGGTCTGGAAGCTCGCACAAACAAGTGTTCAGGTAACAAGAACAAAACCAAGCTGCAGCCATTACTCCCATGTCCATCCACCAAGTACTACATTACGTCTGTTACAGAGCAGGACTCTATTGACAGACCTGGCCATGCCTACTCCTCTGTGGCTTGTTGGGCTACAGACAGTTTGCTCTAGGGAAAAGGCGGGTCTTATCAGAACTGCCGCTGCCATGTCAGACCACTGCAAGGCTGAGGGCAAAGCCATAACCACAACGTAAGAACAAAGTCTTGAATCAAGTTTGCCAGAGATACGTAGTGAATCAGAACATGACACATTTCATTTATCATTAGCTCTGGTATCTTTATAAACTTTTGTGTACTCTCAGAGCCATCCACTAATTCCAGTATCCTGGTCTGCCTTGCAGAGACTAGCCTGATTTACCACTGCCAAGGGCCCAGGATCCTTGTAAGTCAGCAGAAAACACTCATCTGCCCTTCACCTAACCCCAAAGACCAGAGAGCTTCCTTTGTTTGCTTTCAACAGCCAGTGAGCCAGCAAAATCTAGCTAAGTCAGTAGGGAGTTGTGGATACACATTGTAAGCATTCAGAGCTCCCTTTGGCTTAGACCATTTCAGCAGTAGCTTCTTTCAGAAGAACATCTGCTGTGGCTCATACCAAAATCATGCCAGCAGGCTGTGATGGAGGCCAGCAGCAGGCACCTTCCAAGGGCACAAGAATAAGCCAGGCTCATGGGGACACTCATTCAGAACATACGCCCAGTCCCTAACAACCTGCAGCTCTGGGACTACCTGAACTCTAGATGGCTTTTCAGTGTTTAATAAGTCTCCATGGGTTTCCATTCCAGGCACTTGTCCAGACTCCCCCAGGCCTGACAAGCCATCACTCAGTCAGACCTCTCTGCAAACCTGCACTTGGATCCCCAGAGCCCTCTCAGCTGCCTCTGCTCAGCCACACCTTCATGTCCAGTGCCGAGTCATCTGTACAGATCAGCACAGGCAGCTCATCTGCCAAAACAAAGTTCCCTGTCCCCTCCATACGCAGAAGACAGACAGCAGACACAGGATAGAGAATCCTTCATTCTTCGGCACAGTTCTGTCACACATTTGAAACCTGCCATGGCGTGGGAAGATTCTGGCACAACACAAATAAGGCAACTACCCCACGCTGTTCCTAACTGCACTGTCTCACCATGATCCCAGCTCCTTGCCCAAGCTTTCCTGACAAACCTCCTTCTCATTCCTACTCTCACAACTTCGTCCATCTCTCTTCACAGAGCAACGCTGTATCTGAAGAGTTCAATTCCCATAGGAGCTCTCCAGAGTTCAGCATCTTTATTGCTCTGCAAGAAGATAAAATGCAAACAGCAAAGGAAAAGGGGAGGGGAGAGGAAGGTCCAAATCCCTGCTACAAGGTCAGGCATTAATACACCATCAAACTGGTAAGAAAGAAACTCACAGTTAACATGTCCCTTGGGTGAGATCATGTACGTTCCATTATATCCTGTCTCCTTTCCCCATCTGTCCCTTCGTTTCTGCACTGACCCCCAACCGGCCAGACCTACTGAGACATGTCTGACACAGCCTGCCCAACAAGGAATGCTGTATGGGAATTCAGCCAACACCCAATGAACACTCTGCAGACCCTTCCCCTTTCTCTTTCACTCCACCTCCATTTGAAAACGGATTCCATCTGTACCCTGCTCAGTAAGTGACCTGCACCCATTGCATCCTTTCTCTGGGCAGCTTTTTAACTAATTCTAAGAACTTGGTAGCCAGTCCGTTTCCTTTTCCGTAGGAAATGAGGACCCTGCCACATGACCACAGATGCTGCTTCCATGCTAGAGCCTGCTCATCTGGCAGAGAGCCTTGCTACGCAGGCACCAGGATCAACACCCAGCAACCACCAGCAGCTGCACATTCCAACTCTAAAGCACAGCTTAATCCCTTGCAACTGAATTATCTGAAAGCTGCAGGAGGCAACTGCCCATCTTGAAACCTCTGCTCTGACACTTGGCTTGGGATGGACATTGGCTTTCAGCAGCACCAGCTGAGCACATGACCTTGAGGCTCCTGCCCTTCCAGACCATCACCACCCACCACACGGATGCACACCCACCTACCAGCCAGAGCCCCCCAAAGCAAGACCGGCACCTCCGTATCCTGCACTGCGACAAGATCACTGCCTCTGGCTCACAACAGAGTAACCCTGTTCAGGTGTGATTCACTCAAGTCACTGATCACAGAGGAAGAAACAGTTCCTATATCCTGAAAGAGCAAGTGTTCTATTTCAGCTCCTCCATCACACAACTGCTTCTCCAGGACACCAACAATAACACCCTAAGTTGTGTTGACATAATTTAACACAAGTCCCTTGGAAAAATTTCACTTGCTCACATATCCTCAGGTGGCAACTTTAGGGATCACAACCTTGTGTACTACACAAAAAATGATAAAATGCAAAGTCTATAAAATACACAAAATGGCCTAGGATGCATTGCTCCAGAGGCTGAAGAGCCTGAAGCACTACTGACATGTTAGCTACCTCCCACAAAAAACCTTGTTTTCCACACTCTCTCCTCAGTTAAACACTAGCTTTTCCATACCCCTCTTGGGCTGAGGCCAGTGCAACAGCGGGACAGGGGAGCTGTCCTTGGCTCTGCTCCTCCCTCACTCTTTTTTCCCCAGCATTTACCTACTTCCTCCACTCAGACTGCAGGCTTTGCAGCACAGCTTGCTCTGCACTCTCATTTCCCCTAACACCTGATACAAGGGTCCTGGACTCTCACTGTTGTACATGCAAGCAGTACCAACAACCAGAAAACGATCAATTCACCAGTTCCCAACAACCCCTCCAAACACAGCACATTCCAAAGTTTGCTGCTACAGCAGGAAACACTATAGTCTCCAAGCAGCAGGCTTACGGAACACAACCCCGTTCATCTCCAGCCATGGTGTACGCTCAGAGATCATTTATTTTAAGTCTGCTCTTGCTTCATTCTGCCTCAGGCCTAGATCAGGTCAAGCAGGCCAACCCCAACCAGAAGCAAGAGCTCTCTAAAGCCCTGATTAGCCAAGCAGAGGCTTCTGTACGACTGAGAAAGACTCTCTAATGAGAGCTTTCCTTCCAGCTCTTTGATTAAGCATAGTAGCCAGAACAGCAAAAGTGACAGAAATGTTCACTGTAGGTCTTACGTTTAGCGTGTGTAGGCAGCCAAGCCAAGAGCAGCTGATTGAATATGTGAGCACACACTCCATGATGAGAGTGAAAGCCCTCGGAACAGGCAGGCATAGCTCTGCACCACAGTGCTGCCCATTTCTTACAGCAGTTACCCCCAAAGACACTGGATGCTCAGTCCATTGAGCTTTGAGCTCTCTGCCACAGATGGTTTATCTGAAAAATGGGAGTAGGACAGAACCACAGAGGTTTCCTTTGTTAGCAGGAGCAAAGACAGAAAGGGGAAATATGTATGCAGAGAAAGGAAAGTATCATACCACAGGTAAAAATGCCAGATGAAATACAACTTAGTGAAAGCTCAGCTCGTTACCGTAAATTAATTTTAAGGACTTTCCAGAGGCAATATAAAGAGCGGCAGGGGCACATTCATACTGTATAGGTTGTAAGATCAGCGAGTGGGAGGTTCCTTTACACCAAGACAAATCACAACAGTTTTCTTTTGGAAAGGAGAAGTGGTAGACACCAGGGACCCTCTATAGCTATTGGGATTCCCTCTGTACACCCTAGTGCCATGGCAAACACAGCACTGGATGCTCCTTTTGAGCCAAAACAGTCAGTGGTATATACTGAATCCATAACTGCCTCTGCCTAAACCAGCCATCATTTGATCTTCACAGTAGCAGTATACTGCTCATGCTGGCTGAAGATTCCCTGGCAGCCTGGAGTCAGAGGCACCAAAGAACAGCAATCCATTGCATTTATTTCACACTTCTCCACCCCCATCAATGAGTTGTGCCACACCTGAGCAGGACAGAGCAGCTGCAGTAAGCACTACCACTTCGAGGACATATGTCCTACTGAACCCTACCTTCAGTACCTCACCCAGCAGAGACATTATGAACTTAGTTACTCAAGGAAAACACATTTAATGGCTTCCTTTTTGACAAAGTTTCTGGAAGCCAGAGCCCGCATAAAGCACTAGGTTCATCCATCATGACTTGCAGACACACCCTGCTACACTCACTGTGGAAGCTGGGGCTGTGCAACAGCCAGAGCCAGAAGCAGCCAGGCAAATCACAAAGAGCTAAAAGCTCCCTGCCAACAGCCACTCTCGTTTCCTTTAAACCATTGATAGCCAGAGGGTCAGCATGGACATTCTGCACCTTTAAAAATGGTCTTGGATCTAACATTTTTGCTGCCTTTGTGCTGTCAGATGGGATAAATTTTTAAGTCATCCACTGTTGTATGTTACACATAATTGAAAAAATGATTTTGGATAGATATTACAATGCTCCAGTGGCATTTCTTTCACTTGACCAGCATTATCTGCAACAGCATCCATCCTCCTCGGGATTTGGTGCTGTAGATGCTGTCCTACCGAAACAAATTTTCACAGTGACAGACAATTTGTTATGCCTGTATTTTCCCCATCAAACATTACTCAGGGAAGTAAGTAAAACTTCCCTCCTGCTAGGCTCTTAAAGTCTTTTGTACAGTTAGTTTAGGGATGTACAAAGATACATCAGCTCTTTCTTCGCAGGGAGAACAGCCACCTCATGTTTTCCTGAAATTACCATACAGATTTGCTTACAGAGAGACTAATATGATTTTCCTTATTTAGAAGTCAACAGCTGTTTAATATTGCATGTTCTGTTTAGCCTGATTTGTGCCAGGCTTGAGGTGTCAAAGCAGAGAGGCTGGCCACAGACATTGCTGATGGGGGCGAGCCTGGGTTTGAAATAGCCAAACCAGAGCAAGTCAAGACACTAACAATTAAGACTCCTCTAATTTTCAGCTAGGAGCTCACGTGGGAACCAAAGCAACACAGGAGGGCTGCAATCCACAAAGCCTGGCTTCACTGTGAGCCCTGCCTAGCCTGCCTTCAGGAGAACCCAGGCAAGGCCAGATGACTGGAAAACAACCCATTAAGGGTCACAGCATGGCAAAGCCATCAAGGAGCCCCTGGCAGCTTGTCCCAGGGTGGCTGGAATACAGTGAACTGGCACCTCCTCCCCTGTCTAAATCAAGGCTGGAGAACAGACTTGGGGTCAAACATCAGCCCTTGAGCATGTGCCAAGCTAAGAAGGCAAGCAGAGTGCCCTGCATTGTTACAAAGAAAATCAAACCCCCCTTTTCCCAGACTCAGCATTTGTGACTGAAAACACAGAGTTATTAGCCAAGAGATACCAGAGGTGTTTAACCAAATTCCAATCCCCCGGTTCTCCCTAATAAGCAGCTACCAGATCAGTTTGGAGAAATAAATAAATAAATTAATAATAAAAAATAAAATCTTTGTAGGTCTGTATAGCCAAGCAAACCATCTAGAATTTGAAAATAAAGTAGCGGGAAGTGTTTAGGGAACATTTGTTGTCCATTTGTCTCATGAGCTAAAGGCTAAGACCACATCTCCCAAGCAGCAAAGCTGTTCCACTGCCTTTCATTTCTCATCCCTTTGTGCTCAGATACCACATTTACAGGGACACTGGTCAGAAACATGCCCCTTAGTACCACCATGATCTACCCTGGCCTGACACACTTCAGAACAGTTAGTCACCTGCTCCAGAATAAGGCCAGCGCCAGAGTCCTTTCTTTCACCACTGCACACACTCTACAACCCCACAGACAGAATTCCTGGCATGCTACAAGGTAGAGGCTCCTCTGTCTCCCTATCTCTTAATGCCCAATAAAAATTATTTACAGCCTCTCCGGGCTATCTGGTTTAATCCTCTCCAGCTCAAGTATGACACTTACTGGGACACTATTAGGTTTCTTACGGTGCTCTGACTAGCAATCACATCTGTACCTGACTGTCAGGGGACACACTTGGCTGAGCCGGCCACCCTGGTCTATTGCTGAGAGCTCTGAAATTTCTCAATTGAAACATTTGAAAGTTAATGAACCCTTCTAACACAAAGCTCCCACAGCTCGAGAGTTCTTTTATGAGCCCAGCACACGGTGGATGCACAGGAAAACCTCACTTCAGGCAGGCCTCTCTTCTCAAAACACGCCCAGGCAGAAGGCCGGACTCTCAGCCACAGCAAATGGCAGTCGGGAGCAAGAGGCACGACCTCCAGGCTATCTGGATGGCTCTGCCATATAGTATTCCCGGCCACAGCAAGTGCCTATAGCCTTGCTACAGGCAAAGCTACTGCTTTAACTCACCAACTAGAACCATCAAGGAAAAAATGACATCTCACTGCAAAAGTATTACATGACCCAAATGCCCCTGGGTGGGGAGGCGAGTCCCAACCTCACTCAGAGAAATGCAGTGTTTGAAAAAGGGCTGGCAATACTCACAGGCTCTCACTGGATTAACACATGGCTGTTACAAACAGCCGTGGAAAGCCACTTTCAACTCTTTGAAAACAGTGACCAACTCACAGCCACTGTCCAAATGTGAAACAAACGTAAAAACCTTTAGAATCAGCAACATAGAAATGTCATTGCAGGAAAAAAGACAATCTTTTCAAAGCAACAATTCACTTACGTACATCTTCATTTGAACTCCGGTTCATCTTTCTGGAACACCTTTCTGTCCTGTGGAACCTATACCTTAAAGCAATGAGATATAGGACCAGAGTCCACCCAACCCACTCCCCACAGTTCCGCCCCAAGTGCCCCATAACCATTTGAAACCTCCAAAATTCATCGGTACCCCAAGACACAGACTCAGACACAGAACTGCTGCCGTTTTTACAGGCATTTAACAAGTTATTCAGCAGAAGACAAGAACACGAGGCAGCACCAAGGAAACCCAGTGCCTCTACCCGAGAAACACAATCTCTTTCCAGGTTTCGCTCACATTCCTCCCTCCAGTGCTGTACCACCTGGCCCCAACACCACCACCAGATCCAGGCATACCACTGCATTTAACTGGGAGCACCGGAATGGGATTGGACTGGTACACCCACACCCCAAGTGCATGACAGACTGTTGTGGCAGAGAAAGGGACTGGCTTTTGTTTTTCACTTTTTGGGTCTTCTTTTTTACCCTCTTTTTAATTGCTAAGCCTGCAATTGGGGTTGAGCATGGGGAGGGGGAAGGGAACAGAATCTGGTGAACAGCTGGGGCCTATCACTTTTCATTGCAGGTCTTGGAGAGATGTGGTTGACAGAGTGATGCACAGAGGCTGTCCCAGTTAATGACTTCACCATTCTCCATCATTATCCCCATCATTAGGAAATTAGGAGGACAGAAGGTATTTACTGTAAACCTGCCACCTCCCAAGGAGAGATAAATAGAAACTGATAAATGGGATCTTCTGGTGCTGTTCGTCTATTAACCTTCTGCTTCCCAGTTTAGGCATATGCATGCTATCCTGCCATTAATATCAAGTAATTGGCATAGCAGTGGGCAACACGCTCCTACCTTGAGCGTCAAACATCTCCTGTGCTGCGTGCGAGTCCACAGCAACGCACACCACAGCTCTGCTGCTGGGGCAGGGCCCCTGTGCAGCTGCTCACACCTCGCCCTGAGTCTGAATGACCAAGCAGACCTGCAGGGTCTGAAGGGAGGCACCAACGTGGTCAGAGGAGAGGGGACTGTGTGTGCATGACCTTCCCTCCATGGCAGCAACAAACCAGCAGGCGGGTACACTGGCACCTCCAGCTGAGCTGCTGTGTGTTCTGTCGGCCTACCTCTGAATACAGCTCACAGACGCCTCCGGGGATGAAAGTCCAACTCGCTGCAACCTCTGAACATCAAGGAAAGAAGCATTTTCCTTATCATTGTGAAGTGTTCTGTAAACTGCTGAAAAAAAAAACAAAAACAAGCTTATGAGGGCTTAGAATTTATGAACTTTCCTTCCTAACCAAAAAGCAGCCAATGTTTTAGCAACCTGTACTGACACTTGTGCAGTTCCCTCACCCCATGAGTGACCCTTTGCATGTGCTGACTTGCTTCACCGCCCACAGGCTGAACCTCTAAAAAGGACCAAGTCTCCAGAGAGACAAACTGAGCCACTTCTTTCCACAGCAACCCAGCCCTGCAAAGCTGAAGCATGTCCACACTCAGAGAGACCAGGATTTTACCTGAGCCAGCCCTCCTGCCCACACAGAAAGCAGCTCCACTTGCAGGTCAGTCAACCAGTCATTTCTTCCACCTGGAACACTATACCTCTACTTAGGAAAAACCCCATTCCACTGCTACTTTCCCTTATTACTTGACATCATTAACCACTTTACTTACCCTACCTCTAGCATTTTCTTTCAACCAGCATTATAGTTTCCAATTCACATGATGTGCAGGTGACTACAAGTCAGAGACACTAGCCAAGAGCACAGCTGCATTTCTGATGAGGAACAATCAGAACAACTTCACATAAGTCTTAAGACTCCCACACTATTATGGCAATATTGATCAACATGTAATGTTTTCCAGAAGCTCAGGAAAAACAGAGGGCCCATTCTTACACGTACTAACCTGGCAAGCAGTTACTCTGCTCTGTGCTGGATGGGTGGCCCCAATGCCTTGGAAGGAAGGAGTGCAGATATGAGCTGTGCTTGCTCCTTCCACACATCAACTCTGTGTGGGAGACTAACGCCGGCGTGACTGTGATGGCGGGTTCTAACAGGAACACCAGTATTAATTCCCATCTGTCTAAGCAACTGGCAGTGTCCATCAATTACTGCAAGAGCCAACTAACAGTTGCAGCTGCAAAATAAAAAGAGCAGAATTAACATTTCAAGTTTCTGTCATTCACCTGAATTTTGTACAGTTGTAATTAGCAAGCTGCAGAAGCTGTCAACAATCAACATCAGCCAATCTGTCTGCACCAGGAACCCGACTGCATGCCAGAAATTGTCTTCGACAGGTTTTTTCTCCCCTTGCTTCCCTCCATTAAAATTTTCCCTTCAACCCCCCCAACACTGATCTCTTTTACCACCAGTCATTAGAATTGAATGTGTCAAAACAGCGAGAGACAGAATGACTGACACTTAACTGATAAAGTCATAATTATTTCCCTTCTCCAAACCTCAGTACCAAACATGCTGCTGTCTTTCTTCGCAGGCCTCTGCCTCCCTGCCAGTACAGGAGCAATGCTGCAGCCCTGTCCCAAAAATGTGACCTTTCCCCAAGCCCAAATATTCCTTGTGAGGGATACTAAAAAATTTGAAGAAGCTTTCCAGCTGAATACCTGGTCTTTGATGAGCAGGTGTAACTCGTTTCCCAACCTTTAGCAGAAGAGTTTGTTACCCCCTCTTTACAACATCCACCTGCTACATTTACTCAGGAACACCCCAACAGCCAGTGCTTCCATTTTTGTCTGTTGCATCAAACCACACAAATAGGAAATAAATCAAAAACAATAAAAAAACCAAACAAAAAACAAGACAAACCCAACAAACTCCAAACATTTGTTCCTTTCAGCACCAGCCAGAAACCATTACTTTTTAAACACCTGAGAGTGGACAAAGAGAGCAACCTAGGAAGATACAGACACCTTGAATCAGATAGTCTATCGTGAGGAGGAAGTTATGCTCATTGTTGGGGTTTTTATACAGGTTTGTTTTTTTCTGTTATCTTCTGGGTTTGGTTTGGTTGATTTGGGTTTTTTGGGGTTTGGTTGTTATTTGTTTTGGGTGCTTTGTTTTAATGAAGTCCTCAGATTTTTAAAGCTATTGATCCTTTTCAAACCAAGTTGTGGCACAGATAACATATGCCTCATTATCAATTAAGAGCTGACATTTAACCTCAGCATTCCCAGTAGATTAGAACATATTACACAGACAAGTGAAAAACAGCTGTAAGTGACCAGGGATAAATTACTCTCACAGGTGCATCCCCTCATGTAATTTCTTAATACCTGAACTCAGCTCACTTGGGCAAGCTCATCCTGTGCACCACTGTTGTGCTCTCCTGCAACATGGTGGGCAAAGGGATGTGACAGTAGCAGAGCCCTGGGTAACACTTAAAACAAAATACCGCTTGAACAAGAAGCTGTAACAGTGCACTCCCTCCACACACACTCAGCTACCTGACATCTACTCAATGCATTAATCCCTCAGCCAGCTGAGCAACCACAATAAAAGCATAAAGTCACAGCATAAAAAATAAAATATAACAGGAGTCTCAACAATTTGTATATCCACCACCAAAACCCAAATGAAGTAACCCTTTTCTTCAGGAAGCACTGGAGTTGGTTTCATACGCAGCACTCATGTAGATATCTGCAAGCCTGGTAGAGCTAATGTAGGATTTATGAGTTACTACACATACTTACCATGAGATACTACCACAGCAGAGTCCTAAAAACAACTAACACTGGAACAGTACACAGGGCAGAAAACACTTCCCTGGCACTCTTACACAGATAATATTAATAAATTGAGAAATAATTAGATAAAAATCCAGTTATTAACACAAATATCTGAAGAATGAAATATCTATTAGAAGGGAAGCTCCTCAGCAAAACCTTCACTGACCAAGCAAGTACAAACAAAAGAGCTACTACTGCAGAAAAAGTGGCTTAAACCTGTTAGCACAATATTGGGCAGAGTTCAACTGCTTTGAAACCACACCACAGGACATAAATCTCATTTTTTCCAGCCAGACGGTGAGACACAGACCTGCTTCCAGCCTGGCACAGTGGGACACAGCCTAAAACCCTTGGAGTGCCCTCTCTTCGCAAAACTAGCTGGGCACTGCTTCCCAACATTGCAAGGCCCCCTTTTCCTCAAACCCATGAGCCTGCGAGCAGCAAGGATATGGGACCATCATTCAGGAATCAGGAAACTGAGACCAGGCCTCCCAACCCCGCAGTCGAGGCCAGGTACCACCGGGCCCCCCAAAGTGCCAAAAAGCACTCCCTTCCCCAGCAAGTGCGCCTGAGCAGAGCAAGGCATGCCTCGGTTCCAAAACCCTCCAGCACAAGAGCCCCTCGCCCCCTTTACAGCATCCCCCTGCTCCATTCACCCAGGAACATCTGAACAAACAGTGCTCCAATCTTTTCTCTGTTCTGCTAAACCACACAAAAAATATTAAACCCAAACCAATGTACTCCAAAGGTTTGCTCCTTTCAGCATCAGCCAGAAACTGGTACTTTTTAAACACCTCAGATTGTACAAGGAAAGCATCCGAGGAGACCACAGACACCTTGAACCAGAGGATCTACTATGAGGGAAACTTAAGTTGGTTGTTGGGGGTTTTTAAAGGCTTGGGTTTTTAATGTTGCTTTTGGTTTGGGGTTTTCAGGTTTTTTGTTTGTTTTGTAATAAAAAAAAATCAAATTTTTAAAGCCAGTGTTCCTTTTGGAACCAAGCTGTGGGACACACCAGATACATGTCATTACCAATGAAGAGCCTGTTTTTAACCTCCACATTTGTAGCAGGCTAGAACAACATTACACATACTGCGACAAGCTAAGGACACCTGCAATAGTCCAGATATAAAATGCCCCCTCCCATCCCCAGCAAGTAAAGCATTCTTACAGAAAAAACGCACCCAGAGCCTCTGGGATCAGCCTGAGGGGCCGCGAGGGACCCTTGGGATCGGCCGGAGGGACCGCGAGGGACCCTTGGGATCGGCCGGAGGGACCATGAGGGATCGGCCGGAGGGGCCGCGAGGGACCCTTGGGATCAGCCGGAGGGACCATGAGGGATCGGCCGGAGGGGCCGCGAGGGACCCTTGGGATCGGCCGGAGGGACCATGAGGGGCCCTTGGGATCGGCTTGAGGGACCCTTGGGATCGGCCAGAGGGGCCATGAGGGGCCCTTGGGATCGGCTTGAGGGACCCTTGGGATCGGCCAGAGGGGCCACGAGGGATCCTTGGGATCGGCCGGAGGGGCCGTGCGGAGTCCCTGGGATCGGCCTGAGGGGCCCTTGGGATCGGCCTGAGGGGCCGTGCGGAGTCCCTGGGATCGGCCTGAGGAGCCGGGAGGGGCCCTTGGGAGCGGCCTCAGGAGCCGTGCGGGGCCCCTGGGATCGGCCTGAGGAGCCGGGAGGGGCCCTTGGGAGCGGCCTGAGGGGCCGTGAGAGGCCCCTGGGAGCGGCCTGAGGGGCCGTGCAGAGTCCCTTGGATCGGCCTGAGGAGCCGGGAGGGGTCTGTGGGAGCAGCCTGAGGGGCCCTTGGGATCGGCCTGAGGGGCCGTGAGGGACCCTTCCGATCGGCCTGAGGGGCCGTGAAGGGTCTGTCGGATCGCCCTGAGGGGCCGTGAGGGGTCTCCGGGATCGCCCTGAGGGGCCGTGCGGGGTCTCCGGGAGCGGCCTGAAGGGGCGGCTCTTCCCGCCTCGCGCCTGAGGGGAAGGCGGGGGAGAGGGGGCGGGGCCAGCGATTCCCGCCTCGAAGGGGGCGCGCGGGGCCTCGTGACCGCCTCGTGCCGGCGCCCCCTGCTGGCCGGGAGTGCCGGGAGCAGGGATGGGTGACCCACGGCCTGGCTTCACAGATGGGATTAAACTGCACAACAGCACATATAAAGTGAAATACACTCGGCAAGACATTCCTGCATATTTATCCAGTGCTCTCTTAGCTTCATGTGATAAATTTTAAAAGTTGACGAAATTCCCAATACCTGCTCATTTTAAAACTTCACTAATAAAAGAGAGCAGAAAAACGGAGAAAGGGGCATCTTTGTTTCCAGGACCAGCATCCCAAGGGATGGAAAACAGATTAAGGAACATGCACAAGGCATTTACCAAGTGGACCTGAGGGTGCTGCTGAGCAGGAATTCCAGTGCAGAATGTGAGGATCTGGGATAGGTTTCTGCCCTGGGAGTGAAGCAGGCCATGGTTGATGGATGGTGCTGGGGGTCCCAAGGGGCCATCACGGCTCGGCTTCCCTGCCCGGAGGGTCTGGGGACTGAGGTGGGACCCACGCCCTGTGCTGAGAGCAGCAGGTGCCGGGGCACAGCCCACACCTCCCTGTCCCCCGGCAGCAGCAGGAGCACCGAGGCCATGGACACACACAGCAGTGCACTGAGACCCATGGGGTCAAGGGGGAAGGACGGGCAAGGGAGCCCCGGGTGCTGTGCACTGGAGGATGGCAGCAATGTTACCTGCTCCACCAGTTCTGAACCCTTAACGTGAAATGTTCAGCTCTGTCTCAGCTTTCCCATTCAGGGCCTGCTCACTCAAGAGCACTGTTCCTGGCACAGCATCGTGGCTTTTCAGGGCTCCCAACTCTTTCTCCTTACACAGCCCAAGTGACTCGTGCAGACCATCCAGGGGCAGAGAGCAGCACAGGGAGTGTCAGCCCCAGGATGGGCTGAGTGCTGTCCCAGTGTGTTCCTGACATCTGCTCAGGGAGGAGATGCTCTGCCCAGCAGGGACACTGAGCAGAGGCAAGGCCTCAATGATGATGATCCAGAGTGATGGAAAAAGTTCCTTCTCTTTCCTCAGAAACAAGAACCCCCAAGTCTCTCACCCCTCCAGCCCAGGTGTCCCCCAAGCCTTACCCCATCTCGCAGTCTGACCACAAAGGCTGCACTTCCACAGCTGGCATCATATCCTAATTATGCAGTTTAACTTTCCTTTGGGTCCACTGGGAAATGCAAGGAAGAAACCTTGAATTTTATCAAAATGTCAATCATATCTGGACTAGTATTTCACTTGACCAAAAATTTTGCTCTTTAACATTACAATTAAATAGTTATTCAAAATAGTTTTGGAAAATGCATTAGAACCTTCAAGTTCCATGATTTGGAACAGCCATGAGCTGTACAATCAACTGGCACAGAGTCTTCCAGCTAACTTCCATTTTTACTGGAGTGAAGGGGAGGAAGAGGGAGTCCCACTGAACTGAACACCAAAACTGCTGCTCCCTCAGCTAAGAGCAGGATTTGGTCCTAAAAATATCTGTGAGGCCATAAGGGTTCTTAGATTTTTCCATCCCCAAGCAAAATATTAGATGTTTTTCTACTCCATCAGTGTAATTAAGCTCTCACCAGGCAAATAGGAGACAAGAGCAATCTATAAAAGAATAATTCTTGGAAAGAGGGCCTGACTCATCCTCGTGCTCTCCTGCACAGCAGCTGGAGTTTAATTGGGTTATTGGGAAGTGAGCATATAAACTAGAGGGATCAGATTTCTGATCAAGAGTTCAAAATTCATGTAGAGAAAACAACAATAAATATTTCACATGAAGCATAAACCAGTGCCAAACCATTTTATGAACCAAAATAACCAGGGAAATTGAGCAAACATGGTTATATCCTGCTCTCCTGCCTCAGATATCATTTCAAAGGATGCTGCTCTTATAATCACTGACCTCCTAACACAGGGGGTGGCTTTCACTGCTGAATGTTATTTCTCTTGGGAATGACAGATTATGACACCTAAGCAATGGAAAAAATTATTTAAGACCCAGGATGGTGATTATGAGAAGGTTTGAGGCATTTTCCTCATGTCCAATTCTCAAGTCCAGTGAAGGGAAACAATACACAAAGCTTCCTTAAACCCTATCAAGTCTGAAAAAAATTGTTTTATCCTTTTCTACTCTGACCGATGCATCCAAACACAGTGTAGGGTGTTCAAGATTCAGCACCATAAAGCAATCACAGCTATTAAAAAATCAAGTTGTGTTTACAGTTTTATCCTGACTCTGGAGTATCTGGAGACCCTGGATGTGCTGAGCACTGTGGGAATATTGTAGACTCCCTGCTTCATAGAAACTTGTGAAAACAGAGAAGGCAAGGAATGCTGGAGAGTTTCCCAAGTTGGTCCCCTCACCCATTCCCTTTTTCAAGAGGAAAATACACAACTCCAACCTTCCTTCTGTTCATTTGCAGCCTGTCCTACAAAGTACTGGCCAGAAGTTAGAGGATGCACTGCAACTTCCACAGCCTCCTCCAAATGGAACAAAACAGGACCAAATCTCCTCCCTGAAAAACTGAATTTCCACTCTTGTGACTTCCTCAACATCACAGAGGGAAGCAGAGGAAAGGGCCAAGTTCAGGTACTACCCAATCATCTGGAAAGATTTCCCAACCCAAAGGGACTAGAAGGAAAGCAAAAGGCACTGTTAGTGCCAGCCATGTTTACTGGCACTGACTGTCCCCAGTGGACAAGGTCCATGTGTCATCAAGGCCACGGCTATCCAGGAACAATCACAGCACTAGCTTGACAACAATGGTTGTTTGGGCACCTCAGGTCCAAGGTAATTTAAACACCTCTCCCAAAATATTAGGGGACAGAGCCCCAGGAAACAACGCCTCAAAAAGCAGCATTATCAGCAAACAACAGTGCCTTGCAGATGGGACCACTGAGCTGAGAGACAAAGCCTTGTCACGTGTCCCCGCAGTGCCCCCAGAGCTCAGCTGCACAAGGATGCCAACACCTGGCCATGGCACAGGTGCAGATATTTACCTTCAGTCCTTCCCAGTGCTCCAGCTCTTCCTCAGGCCCAGGTGATGCAGGTACTCAATCAGTGGCCAGCTCACCCAGCAGAGAATATTCCAGGGAAGTGCCTGTGTTCAGGCACCCGTGAACTGGTGTCCTGATGGCCAATATTTACAACACCTTGCCCCTTCTTCTGGCACACCACGCTTGCAGAGAACAGCAATTGTCCCAGAGATGGTAGTAGTGTTGGTCAAAGAGACTCCACTCACTGAAAAAAAAAATTAAAAAAATCACCATTTTCTTCACTCTTCCCTTCCAGTTCTACTGATTATTACTGTCAAAGAAAGATGACAGAAAACCCCAAACTAAACCAGAATAATTTCAACACCAAGACCCAGCTCCAAGCTAATCAGATCCCCAACATGACTTGCACCCTGCATCACTCCAAGAATCCAGGCCTACACCCCCAGCAGAGTGCCAGGGAGTTCTCTAACCCCCTCCTTTGTCCAGGTGACTGTGGTGTTTCCTTCCCCATGGAAATCACACCTGACTCCACAGAACCAAGTGCCCTGGACATCGCTCATTTCAGGACAACTCACTAAGAACAATTTTCCTAATTAAATACACTTCGTTCCCCCCAGAACAGCAGATCTCTCAGCACTGGAGAAATTATATCATTTCTTTTCAGTGAGATAGTTGTGCTTTTCCAAAAATGTAAATTAATTCCTGCAGGGAAGAAGAGAGAGGTCTGGCCAAAAGAGCTCTACTTGGCATGATCAGCTCTCCTTGCTGTCTCACAGTCTTTCCTGCACAAAATCTGATGTGGCAGCTTGTTTGAAACTTGTTTATTGGGAAGAGGTCATAAGCTGAGCACTGTTCAGAAGAGGTCAGGCATCTGATTAAAGGGTGAATAAACTGAAATGCTTCACATGCATCTCTGAGACAGAAGCTTGATGAGGAGAGAGAGCTTGTCTTAGAAAAATGTTGCCAAGTACCTCACACCAAAGGCAGCAGCAGAGTGCAGGACTGGTTAGAGCAGGGGAAGATTAAATAATTCTGCTGTTGGCATTAACAAATACGCAGTATTGTTCTGCTGTACTTCAGGACAGGCTCGTGCTGGAAGAAAGCCCCTCTCCGAGAGAGAGATAATATGAAATCATGCCAGCCCTGAACAACTGATAGTCAAAACAAACGGGAGAAAAAAGAACCTCTTGAAATGATCTGCAAAACAAAGGAGAAATAAACAAAAAAAAAATAATCATCTGATTATCCCAGGTCTTAATACTACCGCAGTGGGAAAGAATGGAGCTGAATTCCCATGTCTGGAGCACCCTGTGACCAGTGACTGTTCCCCCAAGGTTTTCCTTGTCTGTTGTGCCTTTTGCAGTGCGTGGCAAAAACGAAATCCAGGGTCTTGGCCATGTTCTACATTATCACTGTTGCCCTTACACATTGCTGACACCTCCATGTACTCATTAGAACTGTGTTATCCCAGGCCTGGGAGGCTGCAGTCTCCAGACTGGTGACATTACCAGGCTGCTCTCACCACTGCTGAACTGGAGCTGTAATGCACCAAAGGCACCAAACAAACAGCCAAGTGCTTCCTCTCCTCCTCCACTCATTCTGCCCTTCTCCTTCCAACTTCATTGGGACACTATTCCAGGGAGCAGCCTGAGAGGAGAAATTCCCTCTTCCCTGCACTGCAGTGCCATGCAGGTTTCCTCTTGCCAACCCCACGCAGCCTCCTGCTCAGGCCCTGTAGTGTCCCACTGGGCAGACTCAGCTGCATCTGGGATGGAACACTGAAATCATTTGAGAACCTCTTGTAAATGCCGAAGCAACTGCAAGTTAGAAAAAAAATAATTTCCAGATTTTCCAAGAAAAAGAAAATGCTTAGGAAACAGAGTGGGGGGAGACAAAGTACAACATAATAACTACAGTTTGTGAGGGGCAGAAAACTGCACTAAAGAAGGGAAAATCAGGCTAATTTTTCAGGCACGATTTCCTGATAAACGGCTGCATAGAGAAGAGACAGCCCAATTGAGCAAGGGCAAGTGCTTGGTCCTGGCTGCATCTGCCCCCTGGAGTTCTGCTGCACAGCACAGGATGTCCAGCTCTCCAGGTCTCCTGGTGCAGTCCCTTCCCAAGAGCTGAGCTCAGCACTGTGCTCCGTATGACAACTGAGAATTACTGAATCAGCACCAACTTCCAGGAGCTCTGACTCTCAATTCCTCAAGCCTCTCTCATGCTTTACAGTGTTATATCCCTCTAACCTGGAGAGCATCAAATAAATCTCTCCAGTCATTAATTTCAGGCAGGCTCTTGCTAAGAGTTCCCTGGAGCACAGGGTGCTCATTTCCTCAGAGAGTACACCAGCCTCAACTGGGCCATAATTCAACCACTCCTCTGGTGAGAGCCCAGAGCTGACAGCAGGGACTTCCTGCAGGGGAGATTGGAGTGAACCCCAAACCTGTGCTCTGGTCTGGCCAGTTGCAGGAGCTGGCAGATAGCATTTATGCCCTCTGAAGTGCAATTGCTGTGCGTTATCAGCTGGGCTTCCAGCATGCACAGCACTGGAAATACAGGGAGTTTTTAACAGGTACTTAAAACTCCTCAGGTGAGGTGTTTGTTACTAAGAAACCACAAAGTCATGAGGAGTCCAAGTAAGCCAAGAGTGCTGCTTCCAACACATATGTTTTGCCTGCATCCTTCAGTGCAGTGATTCTGAAAAAACTTCAAACAAAACAGCACCCCATGTAGCTCCTCACCTCCTACAATGCTAAACTTAGCCCTGGGGGGGGGCAGAGCTCCAGCCCAAGGTGCACCCCAAACATCTCCACTTGAGCCACAATCCAGCCTGAGCAGGTTTTTTGCAGAGTAACAGGTTAGTGTTGGCTGTAGAGACCACAAAGGTCCCAAAGCAGAATCATCTTTGGCAAAAAAACAACCAAAAAAAGGGTTCTATTCTAAAAGAGTGGAAAGCACTGGTGGAGTGAGGAGGAAGCAGGAGGACTGCACTCCTCCTGGCCTTTCCTTCTGCTCTTTAGATCCCCTTGCAGTGCTTTCTCCTCCCATCCCTATCAGGACACGGCTCCCTTGCACACTCTCTCTGCCTTTCCATTGCAGTCTCCAGCCAAACGTCAGAGGGAAGGAAAAGTGACAAGCTCGTCAGAAACGGAACGCCTCATTCTGTTTGAATGTGGCATTAACGCCGAGCTCTGCTGCTTCATTTGTCAGCCTTGCCAGCAGGCTGGGCCCGCAGCCCCCCTGACCCGGCGCTCTGATCAGCCGTGATCAATGTGCACATTTGCCCGAGCCCTGCCGGACCCTCGGCCTCGCCCGCTCATGCAGATAATAACGGCACTTGGAGGCACTTGCCCATAGCTCTGAGCTTCATTAAACAGGGGGGATGTCACCAAAAGTCCCTTTAACTGGCTTCTCATTTCTCTGGAAGGGAAAAACTGACACTGCTGAGGAATGGGATTTGGGATATGAATAACCCCTGGTTTGGGAGCTGCAGCGAATGCCTGCAGTTGCCTGTGCCCGTGTGCAGGAGCCTCCTCCCTGGCACAGGTGGGAGGAGAGGCAGCTGTGCCCCGTGGGGAGACTGCACAGAAACGCCCCAGGTCAGAACAGCTTCAAAAGGAATGGTTCTGCCTGCACGGAGCCGGCTCTGGGCACAGAGGCCTGTCAGTCACCTCTGCTGCTGGCTGGCACACCTGTACCACAGGTTGGTTTTCTGGGTGTGTTGCTGTGTCTGCTCCCAAGCCATGCTGCATGCTGCCCTGCACCCCAGCTGGCTCTTGCCACCAGCAGCCACCCCTTAGGACCTTGTTCTGACCTCAGACATCTCTCCTGCAGGCCCTTCCTCCCCTCCATCTGCACTCACCACCCACCTGACACGTCTTCAGCCATTTCCTGGTGCCACAGGTAGGAAGGCTGAGGCACTGGTTTGCTGAGCTCCTGCTGTGGGCTGTCAGGGTCCCTGCAGGAAAACCTCTGCATCAGGATTCAGTCTGGGCCCCTCGTCACCAGAACAGCTCAGGGTAAGCTCTGAGAAGAATCAGAAACATGATGAAGCAGCTGGAGGTTTTGAGTCACTGTGTTTTAAAGTGGGAGTGGAAACACACACACACACATGAGAATGTTACTATAAGAGGGGGAAAATAAACCTGGGCAGGTACACAGCACTGCAGCACTGGCTACAGGGCAAAACCTGTTTGCTTCCTCTGCCCATTCTGCTGTCCAAAGCCAGAAGATGCAACCAAAGGCAGGTTAAGTGACCCAGGGGAACTGCAGGGACTGGATTTCAGCGCAGGGCTTTCCCTGTAGTCAGCCCATGGATGAAGGAGAATATTTGAGCAGACTAAAGGTGTCTGTAGGGTCTGGCCCCACCAGGGAGAGCAATGACTGAAGATAACAAGCAGTCTGAGATGCATGAGTAGAACATTGCACAGCTAAAGGGCCACCCCAGCCTTTTGCAGGCCAGCACAAGCCTCTCTCCAGCCCTGCCTGGGACCTCTGCTATTAAAGAGCAAAACTCTCTCCCCCCTTTCATTTCAGATGGAAGTAAATAAGGGAGTGAGCCCCCAGCCTGCAAGACTTTGCCTCCATCTGAAGAAGGTGGTCCTTAAGGTCCCTTTTTTAATGCAGGCAATCTCCTGGCCTGTGAGCCCAGGAAGCACCAGACGTTTGCCGTGGAGCCCTGAGGTAAAAGCTTGTCTTGCACTGACCCACTGCTGTCCAGCAGGCTCTTGGTAAGAGCACGGGTTACACCAACACTGGATGGAAACAGAAAGATGTGCCAAGAGAAGGTCCTGTGTCATTACAGCACACACAGCCCCAGGCAGCCTCTGGGGAGCTCGGTGTCTGACCTGATACCTGGGTTAAGTAAAGTTATTACTCAAGAAATACATTAACAGAATTATGCAAGGCTAGGAGAGAACTGAGCAACCTGCTCCTGGGATCCAGCCCAGGTTTGCTCCTAGGTCTTTGCAGCTTTCTAGGGTCACATTCCAATCAATCCAAACGTTTAAGTGCATTTGGATTTTAGTTTTCAACCAAACTCCAGCCTCACCTTAAAAGAAATACCACCAGTGCTCTAGAATCAAGATCATTGACTTCACACAGAGAAAAACTTCAAACACTTGAAAATACTTAGAGCTCCACCTTTCTCAAAGCTGTTTTCTTCCTCATTGCAGTTAAACATCCCACAGGAAAAGCACTATTGTTACAGATGAACAGCCTATGCTGTTTTCCACCTACCCTTAAAATGAAATAAAAGTCTGATGAAGCATCAGGGTAAAAAGCAAGGTAGAAAAAACTAGATATTTTCCTATAAGAAATGAAACCCAAAACCTACAGCAAACCAAACCCAATCCTTTGCATTTCCAAGCCATGACAGGTATTTCCCTGGCAGTTATTCACAGAGGTCTGAGCCCTGCTAACTGTACAGGACTACTTCTCATCCAGTGCCTGACAAGCAGATTCCTACAGAGCTGTGCACATGACATCCCTCTGTTTCCTTGGAGGGGCTGAGCCAGGAATGCTTTTCAGCAGAGCCTTAGGGCAAGTCCTGCACCCTTTGCCTCCCCCATAAATGTCTCGAGTAGATCCTCCCTGCACTTGATCCAAGCGTTGTGCCTGTCCTATTAAGGCACATTCCATGATGCAGAGAGGCTCCCGCTGATTTCCATGGACTTCAGAGCAGGCTCATGCACTGTCAGCTCCGCTGGGAGGAGTTACAGATCCAGGGCAAATAGGAGCCTCTCCCTCGGGGACAGTCCTGACCCCAGACAGAGTTTCCCTTGCCTCTGGAGCACAGCCTGCAGAATGAGCCACTGTCTTTAAAACAAACACTCCAACGCTGTGCTTCTCATTAGCCCCAGACTTTTGTCCCCTTATTCATGAGAAGGAGCATGCTGGCCATGGAGCCATCCTTCCAGTGCTCTCCCTGAATAGGGCCTTGTTTGTGTCGGAGCAGTGGCTCTGCTGGGCTGAACTCCCCAAACTGCAGCAATTATTCTGGCTCAAACAAGACCAGAGAGCATCGGGATCAGGCCACAAAGACTCCGATAAAGGCAACAAGCACATAATAAAGCCCCATGACAACTGATCCTTACAAAAGGCTGTCCCTACAAAGTGATGTATGGCAAGAGTTTTCAGCACGGTGCTCCCTGCTTTATCCAGACCCAGTCAGCCCTGAAGCTCAGATGATTTCTGTGATTTGCTGTCGTTTTCTCCATCCCTCCAGTACTGCCACAGGACAAGAGGCAGACTGACAGAGGCCAGCAGCCTCAGCAGGGACACTTTTATCCCAAACCTGCCCCTCCTACCCCACTGTAAAAAAAGCAAAGATCTGAAAGGAGGAGCGAGGGGGAGGAAAGGAATGCTGGACACAAAAGAAGGGGGCCAATAAAGATGACATTCTTGTGCTGTTTAAGGGAAGGCAGCCTGAATATGCAATGGGAATGCAGGTTGAACCCCAACACCTGCTGGATGTAATGGACTCTGAAGTGTTGTTTCAGAATTAATCAAGTCATTTAAAATCATAGCTGTAGTCTCCATTCACCACTCCTGTGCATAAACGCGCTGATCCCGATACTCATCCATGTCGGGTGACTTGAGCAATATATCACCATAATTGCCATTTTAGGGCTGCAAATTGGAGCTAAAATAACCAGATGCAAAAGAGATGGCCATATCATACTCTCAAGATGGATCTACAAAGTTCAAGGAGAGTTCAAGCATGGAAGAGGCAATAGAGAGGGGTCAAGTGTAAGGAGATTGTTCATGTTCAAGAGAAATTAACTTTACAAATATATTGTTTCTGAGGTGGTAATTGTACCATCTTACAGCTATTCATACCTCATTGAATCTTTGCATTCTTCTCAGCCATTAGAGCGATTGTTCCTCATTGAAATAAATTTGATTTTGACAAAATATTCTGTTTTTAAACTGCAACTAATTTCCCCAAGATTTTCTGCTTTGAAATAATTCTCTCTGAAATCACACAGCCCAGAACCAGCTACGAGATCTTCAGGCTCAGGGACCACGGACAAGTCAGGAGCACTGAGACTGCCAATTCATTTATTGGCAGGAAGGTTAACACTCAGAGCTTGAGACCTCCCCGAAAAGAGCCATTCCAGTGCTGTTCTCACCCCAAATAATGTGACTGTGGGCCTGGTCTGGAAGCTCCAAAGTGTTCAAGCATTTCAGCTGCTGTGGGTTTTCAGGTGGCCAACACAGAAATGCCTTTTAGCAGTCCAGGATAGCATTGCCCAGATAACACAACAAACAAAAGTTCACATAAAGAGACGTGTCAGTTGTTCTTTGAAGGAATGGAGGGACAGTCACGGAGCACCAAGGGAGGGACTGTAACAGCAGGAACTGACTGTCCCGCTGTGTTTGACTGAGGCTTAGAGCAAAGAGATGTCCCACAGTAAAACAAGCACGTGCCCTCCGAAAACAGCACTCCTACACACCTCTGCAGCCCCGTGAAAGCCAAACAAAAGGCATTTTGATAAGCTCTAGGGCAGGTGCCTATGGAAGTTTTAAGTCACTCATCGGCACCAGTTTAAGAAATTCCTTTATCTGCTACTCGTACAGTCAGGTGAACCCATTAATTGTTTGTCTTGCCAGCTTCAAATCGCACCTTTCAAAGTCTGATTTCGGAACATTGCTGAACCACACCCAGACCTAGAAATTACTGTCAGCATCTAATAAGTCACCTGCACAGCCAGAGAAAACACACTTCCCATTGTTCCTGTAAGGCTGGGTAGATCTCCTGCGATTGCAGCGTGCTGCTGCTACACCTCGAGCAGACAAAGGGGCAGCTCCCAGCCCTGTAAATCAGCCCAGCACCATTGTGCTGGGAGAGGCATGCTAATTCATGCCGCGAGGAGCCGGTGACCTGAGCCCTCCCAACAATGGCACTACAGAGAGCTAATGTGCTGTGGGTTACTCGCTAATTCCTGCAGCATAATTGGCCAACATGGAAACGGCAGGAAAGATTGAAGTTCATAACTAATTGCAACCATTACTGAGACAGCATTATTTATGATGAACTGCATGGAGTAGGCCCGATTCTGATTTCACTCACATCTCTTTCCAGGCAGTTGTTTGACAGGTAGCTGGTGATGTTTCCCATGTGCCCAGCTTCTGGAAGAGGCCCACCCTCGTGGCTGCAGCTATGTTTTCAGCACATCAGGTTCTGCATCGCACTGACAACATCAGCAAAGCAAGGTCTTCAGGGCTTGAACTCTAGGCTGAATGAAAAAAACACCGGCATTTTGCTTGTTCTTTGCTTCCCTGTCAGCAGAACTTTGCCAGTCCACCCCTGATGCTCCAGGCAGCCTGGTGACCTGTCTGCCTCTTGACTCCCATATTTACCTGGCTGCTGGGTCAGGTGGGACTTCTGCAGCCTCATCTGACAGGCTCAACACTGGCATTACCAGTGTTTCAAATCCTCACGTGCTGCTTCCCATGGAACAGGAACAGAGTAGGCAGATTTCCTCAAAAAGCTCACATGGCATTGAGAGTTCAAAATACATGGCTTCCATTTCCCATTTTCTTCCAAAGGTCTGGCCTTCGAGCCTCTGCAGGAGATTTTGGCAGCTGGGCTCTCTTGGGAGTGCTGCCTTCAGCTACAGGTGCTCAGTGTGGAAACCCAGCTGGAGGGAAGGTGGCTCAGGGCAGTGTTACTCGAGTAACTTTGGAGCTTCCTAAACAGAGAGAAAAATCAGTGTGAACTCACTGACACGGCCCTGAACATGGACTCATACACAAACATACAATTATGTGTGTGTGCATACACATAAAATGTATGAAAACCCAAAAGTGCCCTTGTTGGACACAGTCATTATGTTTGACGCAGCCAGGTCAAAGCCTGGAGTCCCTTGCAAAGAATGAACAGTTCCTTATCTTTATTTTCCTGAGAGCCCTTGTCTAAAAACCATCATCTGCAAACTGCAATTTTTCTCCACCTTTCATAAATATCAGCAATAGTGCAGCCCTCTCTCCCCCTCTCTTTTTCTTATTCAGGATATCAGGCAGATAAGAGTTATCAGTAAAGGTCATCCTCAATTTCTGTACAGAAATGATCTGTCTCCGGTATGTAATAAACATTTATCCATGCCTTTATTAGCTATATTGGATCTGACAGTTCTGTTAAACCATTTTCTTTCATTTTGCTAGGTCATGACGGTTAATGCTGCTAAAAAATCTCATCACTGCTTTTGATCACTGTATTGTCTTCCCAGCATTAGCAGGATTTTGTAAAGGTAAGCACTGGCTGGAATGACCTATTAAAGTTACAGCCCGTTGAGCTCCTGGCTTTTTTCTCCCCACAATAAAAAGCAAAGAAGTGCAAAGCATAAATTCTACTCTCGGGGTTATATTTAGTTGGGCAGCTGACATTTAGGAGAGCAGCCACTTCAAGCCTGCTTTGCACTGGTTTCGCTCCATCTTTCTCACATCCTTGAGTTTCCGAGATGGTGCTGGAAGCCACAGCACAGTAAATGAGTGCAATTAGTGGGACCAGGAGGTGATGATGTCCCAGTTAACCCCCACCACACCAGCAGCATGTTAAGGCAGCTGCTCAGAAAGCACTGGCTCAGGGTAAAGCCACAGGGAATATCAGAGAGCATGAATATCCCGCTGAGCCTTCCCAGAATCGGGATCTGCAAAGGCAGCGATGGAAATGCAATTACCTCCCCTGTACCTGGGCAAGGCTCGTGGTCAATACAACTCTGCCAGCCTCTGGGGGCAGCTCAGTGTGAGTTTAAGCTGCTGTTCCCTGCAGTGAGTGGGCAGCTGCTGTCCTGCCAAGCACTGCAGCCAGGAACAACAGGTTCACAAGGCAGAGGTATCCCTTGTGATGGTTGGCAAGACAAACCTGGCCCCAGAAGGAACTCCCTTCCTCAACCCCACTGAGTTGTGAAAAGCTTAAACACAGTTAGAAAGCCCAAAAGAACACTCTGCTGAGGGTAGAATGGGGCAATATGGGGATACTGCAGCCACAGTGAGGGAACTGGAGCTACCTTAAACATCCACACCTAAAAATCCACCTGCAGCCCGGTTTTCAGGCTGTAACGAGGGGCATGAGATCAGCAGTATAAAGAGTCACATCACCTCTTCAGTTTCCTCAAGCAACCCCTTATTTGGCAGCAACAGCCCATGCTTTTTTCTTCTCCCTGGGTTGTACCCAGTTATAGCTTCACCAGCTTCTAAAGGTGAACAGGAACAGACTGCAGCACCTCCCAAGAACATGCAAAATGTTATCCTGGTCTCCACGACAACAGGCATATCAAACAGACAAATCTGTCCAGTGCATCTCCCTGTG